>CATIWM010494774.1:0-21644 GCA_949671775.1 Mallotus repandus
TGTCTTTGATGCACCAAAATGTCCACCAACATCCAAGGAATGACAATGCTTCAAAACATCTTGAACTTCATCTTGAGGAATGCATCGTCTAATTAAACCATCGGCACACCTCTTATAAAGCAATGGCTCCTCCCAATAATAGAATTTCCTATCATGTAAAAATTTCTTCCTTTGTCTATAATCCATTCCATAAGGAAGAGTACCACTCATAAGATAATTTGCAATATCTGCATACCATGGAAGTTCCTTCGATGCTATACTAAGAAGATGTTCATCATGAAATGTTTCATTGATTGGCACACCATAATCATTTTTCTTCAATCCATCTTGGTCAAGCCTTGATAGGTGGTCTACAACAAGGTTCTCACTTCCTTTCTTATCTCTTACTTCCCAATCAAACTCTTGAAGCATCAAAATACACCGAAAGATTCTAGGTTTTGCATCCTTCTTGCTTAAAAGATACTTAAGAGCAGCATGATCTGAATAAACAATGACTTTTTGTCCCACTAGATATGCTCTAAACTTGTCAAATGCATAAACAATATCAAGCAACTCTTTTTTTGTAGTGGTATAATTGATTTGAGTATCATCAAGTAGCTTACCAGCATAGTAAATCACATAAGGCTTGCCTTCCTTTCTTTGACCCAAAACAGCTCCTACCGCGAAGTTACTTGCATCACACATTATTTCAAATGGTTGCTCCCAATTAGGTGGTTGCAAGACTGGTGCGGATACTAAAGCTCTTTTCAAAGTTTTAAATGTATCAAGGCACGCATCATCAAATTCAAACACAGCATCCTTGGCAAGTAGCTTACACAAAGGTTTTGCAATTTTGGAAAAATCTTTGATAAATCTACGGTAAAAACCTAAATGTCCAAGGAAACTTCTTATATCTTTAACACATTTCGGAGGTGGCAGATTACCAATCACTTCTATCTTTTCCTTATCAACTTCAATGCCCCTCCTTGAAACTGAATGACTAAGAACTATGCCTTCTTGTGCCATAAAGTGGCATTTTTCCAAATTTAAGACTAATCCATGCTCAATACACCTGTCAAGAACTTTAGACAGATTGTCTAGACAATTAGAAAAGTCAGTACCATAGACACTAAAGTCATCCATAAAAACTTCTACACAATCATCAAGCAAATCACTAAATATTGAGAACATGCATCTTTGGAAAGTTGCAGGCGCATTACATAACCCAAAAGGCATACGCCTAAAAGCGAAAGTTCCATAAGGGCATGTAAATGTTGTTTTAGCTTGGTCTTCCAGATGAATAGGAATTTGATAAAATCCTCTAAGTCAATCTAAATAACAAAAGAAAGAATAATTGGCTAGTCTTTCAAGGACTTAGTCAATAAAAGGCAATGTAAAATGATCTTTCCTAGTTGCTATATTTAATTTTCTATAGTCAATACACATACGCCATCCCATGATAGTTCTAGTAGGTATTAAATAGATTCATTCCTAATAACCGTTAAGCCTCCTTTCTTTGGAACAACTTGAACGGGGCTTACCCACTTACTATCACTAATAGAGTATATAATTCCATTATCTAGCAACTTAGTTACCTCTTTTCTTAGTTACCCACTTATTTAATTTTGCTCCCATATTTAATAAGTAGTTATTCTTAATAGTCTTTTTGATTTTGATTGATGTTAATATGTTTTTCTAATAGCAAATTATTTTTAAACTTTCATTGCTCAATTGGTAAATGTTTTAAGTTTCATGTAGTATAAGTAATAAGTTTTTCTCTTTTTCTCTTTTTATTATTTCTAAATTCTAATTAATGTATTAGTCAATTTGCTAATTATGCTTTAAGCTAAGTGGTAATGGTTTAAGCCTAGGTTTTCTTAGAGACTTAGGTAATTTTAGTGATACTATAGCCATAATAATAAGACACTTGCTCTTCAATAATGGATGAGGACAATTAAAAAAAATTGAAAAAATTAAAAAAAAGAAATAAGTTAATAATACTTATGATATGATGCATTTTGAGTAAGTTGTGTGCAATTGAGTATTCTCCTTAGTTGGATTTTTTAGGGTCGGTGATTTTTCCAGCATCTAGAAGGTTTTGGGTTTCATGTTTTAAGTGGATGCATGTGTCTGTTGGATGGCCATTGACTTGGTGGAATTTGTAATAGCTATTTGGGTCATATCCTAGGACATTTGGGTTTAGAAAAGGTGAAGGGTCTGAGCAAGCCCTTTTAAATTAGGCGCTCTAAGACTTTTGAGAGGGATTGGTTGAAATTTAAGAACCTTCTTGGCAGTTAGACAACATGCACTTCCACAACTCGGCTAGTGTTTCCTTGTTGTGTGCCCCCAATTTAATAATTTCTCATTTCGGTGCTTTTGGTTATCTTTTTCTTTTCATTCTCAATCTCCTTAACTTGTAATCCATCATCATATAGGTCTACAAATGACTTAGGATTCATCATCTGTAGCCTTTCAACAAAATTAGGAGACACATTATGAACAATCATCCTAACTTAAATCTTTCTCAGCAAAATTATTTTTCATTAGTCCTGCCTTATTCATGAACCTAGTGAGAAAATCAAAAAATGATTAATTTAGCTTTTGGTTAGTCAATTCTGAATCCCTAATGGACACCTCCAACTTAGTGTTATGATCATATTATTTTAAGAAGGCAGTACATAACTCTCTTCAGTTAGCCTTAACAGACTTTTTTAGCCCATGGTACCAGTTTACAGTAATACCCTTTAGGGATAATACAAATAACTTTATTACTACAGCCAATAGAGCCTTAGTGGTGCTTATAGTTATTGTATATAGACTCAAATGAATCCTTGGGTCTCTAGATCCATTGAACTTCTACAGTCGAGGCATTTTGAACTTATCTGATAACTAGTCACCTTCCATGCATAGTATGTCATCAAAGTCAAATAAGTAGCCTATGCCTTGCCTTCTTATCAATTCTTCTATCTTAGACAATTTCTGATTAAGTGCTTGCATCTGCTTGGACTCAAGGTCTTGAACCAGGTTAAGTGATTCCTATTTAGCTTTCTCTACCTTATAGTTCTTAGTCTTGGCCTCAATATCAATGGGGACATCAAGAACCAACACGCATGCTAAATCTCTCAAAGCAATAAAAGCATAGAAACAACATTTTTAGGTATAAAAGTTTAGTCCAATCTTTATTAGTCCATATGGGCTTCTAAAGTATGGGCTTGAGCCTTTATACATAGAAATACCTCATGGCAACAAACACAAGAAATTTGGGTAGATCCTAGGAGAAATTACTAAGTTATTATATGAGTTGGGTCTAGTAAAAAGGTCAAGGTTCCCTTAGCAAGATGTCCTCCTTTAAGACTTGAGTTATAGGCCAAGGTCAGAGGGACCCGATATCCTTTTCAAACTTGAGAGAAGAATATCCCCCTTTAGACTTAGGTCACAGACTCTGGTCAGATGAGCCCGGTAATCCCTCTTGAACTGAGTTAAGGCTAAGAGTGATACTTAGACAATTTACAATCCCAAGAAGCTAGTAGAATCAAGGGACTATAAACTAATGTCATCGACTAGTAGTGACATGCAAAAATGAATGCAAGAATAAAATAATAATTAATAAAAAAATTCTAAAGAACATAAGTAGAACCAGTATCTCTTATCCCCAATGAAGTTGCCACTATAGATAACGGGATTTAGCGCGCGCCCAAGCATATTTCAACCGCGGCACTGTTTGAGCTCAGTGCTCTAGAGAACACACTACTATATCATAAAGACAAAGTGTGAAGATGAGGAGTCACCACCCAGGGTAATAACTGGGACAATTGATGAGTGGTGGTAACTCGATTTCCTAAAAGAAATTTATCACCAAAACTAAGAAATTTTGGATATAGAATACCAACTTCTTTTAGTCTCATGTTCATTTAAAATTAGATTATGAATTACTATCTTATCCTTTATTTACATGCAATTTCATATAAAACCTTATTTTAGCAATCAACTCCATGTAGACTAATCATGAAAAAGCATACAAATAATGCATTCATTTAAGCTCATAATCCCTATATCAGTCTAATCTACATTGATTTTAATTAAAGTGGACTAAATCTACATGTTTAATTTACAAGTGAGTCTAATGACTAATGGGTCTAATTCCTATTTAATTTCAAATTAAATGAGCCTAAGTCTATTTATTTTAATTCTAAATTTTAATTCTAAAAATGAGCCTAAATCTATAAATTATGAAAGGCTTTAAATTAGTGGGCCTAATACTACATGATTTATATCTAAGGTGACCCTAATTCTGAAAATTATGAAAAAGGCTTTATTTAATGGGCTATGTCTAATTAATTAAATTAAACTATGTGGACCTCTGTCAAAATTAACTAAGTGGACCTAGGTCATCTCTAAACCTAAAATCCAATTAATTATGGGCCTAAAGATACATTTTAATTAATCCTAAAAGCTAATTAAAATATTAAACCTATTTAATGAATGGTGAATCTAGTTATTAACCTATAAGCCTAAAATTATGAGCTTAAAGAAAACAAATAAAACAAATATGAAAATCAAATAAATAAAAGCATAAACATAGGTTTAAACAAACAATTAAAACATTATAAAGCATAAATAACATAATTAAAACATAAAAATAATAATAAAAAATATAAAACATAAAAAAAAACAATAAACAAAGCTATATAAATCATGCATTCAATGATATCTAATGCTAATCAAATTACATGCAACCTAAAAATTACTACTATCACCATTTATTTGATTAAAGATTTACCACATAAACCTAATTACTAACCAATTTTAGAACAAATAATAATATAAAGACTTCACCATAATCTCACTAATGGGGTTATTACAATCAATATTATAAAAATTAAGCAAAGCAACCATAAAATAAATAAACAAACAGTAAAACCATTAATAAAAAAAGAAAGAAAGAAAGAAATCAAGAAATAAAATAATAGACAAACTAGGTTGTATCCATGGATTCTATGAATCCTTATAGGTTGGTTTGGTTTTGATCTTCATGACTACTCCATAATTTTGAATCTCCTACAAAATCAAAGAACAAAATAACAAAAATAAAAGAAATTAGAATAGACAAAAAAGGATAAAATAAATAAAATAAAATGAGATTCAAAATAAAACAAAACAAAATTGAAAGAAGAATAAAATAAAATAATAAAAAAGAACAGGGATGAAGATAATGTGATGCTATTTGATTTCTCCTCAGAGTTTTGTTGATTCACCATTTAGTTATTGAAATCGAGACTTTAGATTGATCTTCCTTCTCAAGTATTGCTTACTTTTTTTGAAAACAAAAAGAATGATCTCTCTTTAAAAGCATGTGCTTTTCCAAGAGAAAAAAACACATCCAGAACAATGAAAGTATTAATTTTTACTCTCTATCTTGTTCTCTCACTATATGATTTTCCAAAAGACCTCCTCATTTTTAAGTAAAACAATACACTTATATAGAGGACATAATCCTAGAAATTTTAGGTTACGTGAGTTATTCCTCTATGATTTCATAATCACACGAGACAAAATCCTTTTTAAATACAACAAAATAGCAATAATTTGTGATTATCACTAAATAGAGTCATTATCTAACTCTGATTTTATTTTTAAACCCATCAAAATTAAGAAAATTAATTTTGGAAAAATTAAAAACACTTAAAACAACGTCAAAAATCGATCGGAAGTGTGCAATTCTGATCAAAATTGTGCATTTCCGATCAGAAATGTGGAATTCTAATCAAAATTCCATATTTTTGATCGAAAATGTGTAATTCTGATCGGAATTCCATATTTCTGATCGAAAATATATAATTCCGATTAGAATTATACAATTCCAATCTTGGAATTTTGTACTTCGGCCCGTATTTTAATTTTTCTTTATTTGAAAATTGACCTGATAAGAAAAGAAAAATTTTCAATTAGGTCCTAAAAACTTAGCAATCAAATCCTTGAGATTCAAGAATCAAAATTTGAGTACTAATTTTGATTGAATTTTCATCATATGATCCTCGTCGCATCCACACATTTAATTCATCCCGGAATTGGGTAGTGTTGCAAGGGATATGTAAAAGACATAAGCATAGTGTTGCTACCTTTACTGATGATATTTATTTAAGTTCAAAGTGTTTTATGCTCTAGGCATTGGTTTGGCTCTAGTTTTAGTCACTCGATATGGTCCCTGCTTGGCTCTAGTTTCCCCAATCTTACTATAGACCGGGGGGGGGGGGGGGGGTCCTTGGGGGGTTTAGCACGCGCCCAAGTTTATTACAACTGCAACACTGCTTGAAATCAGGGCTCTAGGGAACACACTACTATATCACAAAGACATAGCGTGGAGATAAGTAGTCGCCACCCAAGGTAATAACTGGGATAAATCGAAAGTGGCGGTAACTCAATTCTCTAATACAAGCTAGCACCATAACCAAGAGTTATGGATACGGAATACCAACTTCTTTTAGTCTTGTGTTCATTTAAAATTATTTTATGAATTATTATCTTATTCCCTAATTACATACAATTTCATTATTTTTTATCGAAACTTGCTTAAGTCCAACCGGAATTATATAATTCCGATCGAAATTACATAGTTCCGGTCGGAAAACAATGGCCATTTGTGGCCATATTTGGCCACTTCCCATTCAATTTCCAAATGGAAATTGAATGGGCCATTCGGCCCTTTTTTTTCTTTTTTTTTATTTTAATTTTTTTTAATTTTTATTTTTGAAATTTTTTTAAAGAAAATATATAAATAAATAAATAAAATTTAAAATAGGACTTAAAAAAGAATTTAAAATTTAGTTCAAAACCAATAAATCAGATTCAATAAATCCATTTCACAGTAATTTTTATCATTGGGTCCTCTGTTGCATACATATTCTAGTCATCCCGAAATTGGGTGCTTACACTTACGTTTCCTTTGGTGATGTTTGCAAGGATTAGCACAAGATCTCCCAGGAAAAACCCATCTCTCTTTGACTCTTTGATTATGGAAATGGCCCATCTTTTGCTTACAAGCTACTATCTTAACTTCAGCTGCCTCCCTGGACTCTTCCAGCAAATCCAAGTTCATGCAAAGGGCTTTGTGATTGCTTTCTTCACTGTAAGTAATCATACGGTAATTGGGAAGACCTATCTTTATTGGGACTACTGCCTCTATGCCATATGCGAATTTGAAAGGGGTTTCCCTATACCCTCTTTTGGCATTGTGTGATAGGACCATAGAACAATGTATAATTCTTCTTGCCATTTTCCCTTAGCTTAATCCAACCTTCTCTTAATGCCCTATAGTAACGTTCAGTTCATAGCTTCCGTCATCCTATTAGTCTAGGTGTACACCACTAAGGTAAAGCATAAGTTGATGTGGAGGCCTTGGCAAAATTCACTGAACTCTTTGTAGTCGAATTGCTTTTCATTCTCCATTACTGGCCTTTTGGGTATCCCTATATCTGCACACCATACTCTTCCAGAAAAAAAATTATAACTTTTGCTTGGATGATTGATGCAGCTGACTCTACCTCCACCAATTTAATAAAGTGATCCATAATAACAATAAAAAAATTTCTCTATCCTTTGCAGGAGGAAATGGACCAAGGACATCCATCCCTCATTACGTGAATGGCCAACCAATACCAAGAGGTTATTGTTGCATTGGTGGCAGGTGATTGTACTTTCCATAGCATTAGCACTTATCACACTTCACTACTAGCTCTTTGGCATCTGCTTGCATGGATGGCCAATAATATATATATATCCGTACCACTGTACTTGCTACTTCATAAGCTCATTCAATTCGCTTGTGGATTACCCTAAGCATACATTCTCCTTTTTTTGTTACACACCTCAACCATGGGTACATGGTTGATCTTTTATACAGGGCATTTCTATCGAAGGTGCAGGTTGATGTAACTCTCTGTACTTTTCAAACTTCTGCTTCATCCTTAAGGAGTATGCCTAGTTCCAACCACTCGATAATGAGCTTCATCCAACAGTCAGCACATTTTGGTTGGCCTCCAGGGTTAGCTCCATCAACTCTTTCAGAAGTACCCCCTTGGCAAGGCATACCCTTCATATGCCATTTTAAAAAGTGCATCGGCCTCTTGATTAGACTCCCTGGGGATCTGTTCAAGCATAAGATCCGTTCCTGCACACTTTAATTATTCCACTATACTAGTTGTTGCAGTTAAGTATTTTAGCATATCCCCATCTTTTATTGCGACTCGACCCTCCATTTGAGTGACTATAAGCTGCGACTTACTGTACATAATCAAAGCTTCAGGTTTGACTTCTTTAGCCAGGTTCAAACTGGCTATTAAGGCTTCGTATTCTACTACATTGTTAAAGGCTTTGAACCGTATCTTTAGGGCATACTCCAGCTTGATTCCCCTTGGACCTTTAAGCACCACACCTGCGTTGTGCCCATTAGACTGGCAACTCCATCCATATACAATAGCCATAGGGAAGGTTTTACTATAACTAGTTTACCCTACTTTTCTCCACACTCAGCTACAAAATCAGCCAAGACCTGGCTTTCAAAGACTTTCTTGGTTCTTATCTCACTCTGTATCCCTTAATTTTTATTGCCCATTCAATAATTCTTCCGGATGTCTCAGCTTTTTGTAGTATCTTTCATAATAGCTGATCCATTCTAGCCACTATCTGATTCGCTTTGAAATATTATCTCACACACTTCACAAATGTTACTAGGGCGAATACCATCTTCCCAATCTTAGGGTATCTAGTTTCCCCAAAGCTTCTTTCAAATCCCTGGCATAGTCGCCTCCTTTATCACTCTTCACAATCATATCATTGATTTACACTTTTATAGTTTTCCTAATTTGCTTTTTGAACATTCAATTTACCAGCCTTTAATAAGTGGCTCCTGCATTCTTTAAGCCGAATCGCATGGGCCTGTAGCAGAAAGTTCCCCTATATGTAATAAAGGAAGCTTTTTTTCATCCCATTTATCCATTGTAATCTGGTGGTATCTAGCATATGCATCCATGAAACTATATATCTTATACCCCACTGTGGATTCGATAAGCTGATTGTTACTCAATAATGGGTAACTATCCTTGGGGAAAACCCTATTTAAATCTATAAAATCAACACACATTCTCCATTTTCCACTAGACTTCTTTACTAAAATAACATTAGAGAGCCATTCAGGGTACTATACTTCCCTGATAAAACTAGCCTTCAGGAGTTTGTCCACTTCATCTGATATGGCAATCTGCCTTTCTGGTGTGTGCCTTCTTTTCTTCTACTTTATTGGTTTGACAAATGGATCCATATTCAACTTATGGGTTATTAACTTGGGATTAATCCCTTGGATATCCTCTGGAGACCAAGCGAAAGAGCTTTTTTTCTCCTTCAGAACATGGAGTACCTCTTGATACACCAACTCTTCCAAATCTACCCCCAAATTCACTTTCCTTTCACCAGATAACCCCATTCATGCACCACCCCTACTAGTTTTAGCATATCCTCCCTTTTTTCTTACTCTAGGTTTTTCATAGGGAGTGACTCTGTTACTCTTTTTAAAGCCACCATTCATGCCTCCCTAGAGGCTTTTTAATTTCCCCTCACACAAAACTCTCCTCAGACAGTAGGGATCTTCATAGTGAGATATCTTATACATGTACTAGCATCAGTATCATAGAGGAAAGCTCTTCCCAATATTATATTATAGGCAAAAAGGATATCCACCACTATAAATGTCACTAGGAATTCCTTATAACGCATCTTATCTCCTAATTGCACCATTAACATGGACGAACCCTGTACTGGTACTGATCTCCCCCTAAGCTCACCAATGGGATAGACACTTTTCTAAGGTCAATAAGCGATCTGATCAATGCCTTATATACACTCTGGGTCATCAGGTTTATCGCACTTTCATTGTCCATATGCATTCACCTTAAGAGGGTGTTTCTAATCCTGCCATCTACTATTAATGCATCTTTGTGTGTTTATCCAACCAATCTCCATCTCAAGGTAAGAACGTGACATGCTGATCAAGTATGAGGACTCCAGACACATAATATACCCCCTTTCACCTTTTCTTGTTGGGTCTTTCCTCCTCTGACAAACCCCCTAGGATCACGTTAATCAATGTCGTAGGCTTATCCTTTTGCCTCTTCTGCTCTCTATCCTTTCCCATGTCTCTATCTTCCCTTCCAAGTTAGGGCCTGCCATCATTAACTAACCTATTGACAAACCTTTGTAAATGGCCAATGCGGATCAGCCTCTATATTTCATCTTTGAGTTGCATACATTCTTTAGTATCATGGCATGTCCCCCTATGGAACTGGCAATATCTATCCCTATTTCTAGGGGACTTCGAGTTAATCTTCCTTAGCTAATTGACCCACTCACCTGACTACTTAATCCATATCAAGATTCCCCCCTCCTTAAGAAGTGTTGAGGGGAGCGTACTAGAGTTGCAAGTAAGGGTCAGCACTGAAAGTGTGATGTCTTACTCCCCTGTCAACTCTCCTTTCATTCCTATCTCTCCTTGAGGCTCGAACTTAAACTCCTTCATTGCCCTCTGGTCATATATTGCCTCCTCCTTCTCTTGCCCTTTAAGAATAGGATCAAAAGGCTTACATTTGTTTAGTTTGCTACCATATCCAATCATGGACTATTCGAGTCGTATGTGTTGTGAAACTCTAGCCATCAACTCAGGGAACATTGATGGGGGAGTAAGGTAAAATAGTCATATAGGGGTTTGCATATAGTTCCCATAGCTAAGGCCTTTATTGCAATGAGTGTGTCAAGGCCATCGACCTTAACCGCCTCTTTATTAAATCTCTCCATAAAATCTCTCAATGACTTTGTTTCCTTCTATGATAGTTTTTCCAGATCCATCAAGACCCTTCTAAGGGAAATATAGGTGACAAACCAAGCTATGAAAGTTAGGGACAGTTGAGCGAAGCTGGAGATAGAAATACTATTTAACCCTTGATATTACTCATACGCCACACCCTTCAAAGTGGTATGGAACACTTTGCAAAGAACTGAGCCTTTAGTAGACTGCAGGTGGATGGTGGTTCTGTAGGTGTTAACAAGGCTGATGGGGTTCGTTGATTCGTCACAAGAGCTTAAAGGTGGCATTTTGAATTTATTAGGGAATGGATCGTTTATGATTACATTGGAGAGTAGAGAAGTTCCATCTGATGTTAAACCCCTTTCCATCTCCATCTAGCTTCATGCTCTTCACCACCTTTGGATCATTTGTAGGAGTTGCTCCTGATCCATGTATGCCCCAATGTTTCCCATGCATCTCATGGGAACTTCCTCATCCACAGCCATCTTCTCTTTACCTTTTACTTTACGTGTGTTTTGGGCTTGAGCTCTAGCCTTACCACTAGCAGTCTAGCAAAGTCCCTATCAGCTCCATCTATTCCAAGGAGTGCCATCTCGCCAACCTCTTCCTCCATGTCTGCTCTTTCCGCCTCTTCTCCTCAGACCTTTGACTTTTATTGAATTTTAAATGATTAATTAGTTTAGGTTGGGTAGTATTTGGGTTTAACTAGAAATTATTTTAGTTTAATGGTTTTGTTTAGTTTTAACTTATTTTTAGTATAATTTTGGTCTAATTAGGAATTTTACTTAAGTATTGATTAATGTTTCCCTTTTTATAAAAGGTTTAGTATGGAATTCCACAAATAGCATGGAGATGCTCGACATGGTGACAACATGGACATGTCTCTATCCATATCCTATATTGGAATAAAGAAGCAGGCAGTCATAGCTTGAGACAGCCAGGTGTAGGTTGTGTCTGTCAATGGACTAGAGAAAACAAATAACACAGGAGGGTGTTTCTAATCCTGCCATAAACTTGGAATAGTTAAACTAAACCTAGGCTCTAAGCTTTTAATCATTTGATTTTAATTTAATTTAGATTGCTTTGTTTACTTTATTACAAATTCACTCTTATTTCAATCACTGGCTGAGATAATTAGTAGAAATATTAGTACTTAATATACAGTCCTTGGGAATGATAGCTCTATATATACTGTAATCACGATTCGTGCGCTTGCGGGTTTTGAACACAATAAGTTTATGGTATTACTGTCAGGAACTAGCAATATTGATATTAATTTAAGTTTTACTTTTCTTAGACTGGTACTTTTTTAAATCTAACTTAATTTGCTTATTGATTTTTTAGGCAATTTTATTAGTTTATGAATACTCAATCAAAGGGAATAAATTTAAAGAAAAGCAATCCTAAAATTGAGAAGTCATGCACGAAAAATTGAAAGGAAAAGTGTGAAAAAGATAAGCAAATGATGGCTGAAAATTAAGCGGCACAACCAGTTAGGAATTGTGCTCTTTAAGAGTACACGATGCCTAACCTAGGAGACAACCTAAGCAGCATTGTAAGGCTCAACGTAGATGCCAACCAACACTTTTAAGATCAAACTAGCAATCATTCAAATGATTTCACAATTCCTATTTGGAGGTCTCCAAGTAAAGATCCTAACACCTATTTAGCTCAGTTTTGGAGATTTATGATACCTTTAAGATGAATGGGGTTAGTCCAAATGCAATAAAGCTTAGATGATTCCCTTTCTCTTTAAGGGATAAAGCTAATTGTGGTTACACTCTCTAACACTACAATCCATCACCTCTTAGGACTTATTCTCAAAGGCATTTTTGGCAAGTACTTTCCATCAAGCAAGATGATAAAGTTTGGACAAGAAATTACAAGCTTCACTCAACATAATAGTGAATCTTTGTATGAAGCATGGGAGTGGTTTAAGGACTTTCAGCATCAATGTCCACACCATGGAGTCCCAAAGTGGCTTCTCATTCAAACTTTCTACCAAGGACTCACCAAGCTAATAAGGATCACCATAGATGCTACGGATTAAGGCTTATTCATGAGTAAAACACCTAATAATGCATACAATTTACTTATGACTATGGCATCTAATAATTAGCAATGGCATGGAGAAAGAAGTGCTCCAAAGAGGGTCATAGGAATGCATGAAGTAAATGGTTAGAATCTTCTAAATGCAAAGATTGATATGCTCACCAAGAAACTAGAAGCTACCACCAAGGTATCTAATCCAATGGTTCTTTACTCTTGTGACTATTAAGAGGGAGGACACTTAACCATGGAGTGCCAATCAGGTTTTTCTTCTCAATATCATTCTATAGAGCAACTCAATGCTCTCAACAAATTTCAAAGAGGTCAAGGGAATCCTTACTCCAATACATATAATCTGGGATGGCATAATCACCCTATTTTCTCATGGTCTAATTAAACAGGAGTGTAAAACACCAACCAAGGATTCAAGCAGCCACCACCTGGTTTCCAACAAAAGAATACTTTCCATCAACAAGGTGAGACTAAGCCTAGTTTTGAAACCATGATAGAGAAGTTTTTAAGGGATCAAGAGGAGCAAAGAGAGGCTATTAGGAATTTGACATCTCAAATGGCCTCGACAACAACTCAATTAGGATAACTTTTTGCCTATAACAAGATGTTAGAAAACTAAATTGCATCTCAAGCCTTAAGCTTAAGAAAAAGTGGAATGTTACCTAGTTAGCCTAAACATCCAAGAGAACATGCAAAGGCAATTGCACTAAGGAGTGGGTAGCAATTACCAAAAGTGAAAATTAACAAGGAAGATGAAGGGGTTGTCAAAGAAACATAAAAAAGGAAAAACAGACTTAGGTGGTAAAGAAATAAGAAAATAAGAGGGAAGCGCCTATCAAGACTCCAACATTGCTATTCCCTCAAAGACAATAAAAGTCTAAGTTGGACAAGTAGTTCAAGAAGTTTATGAAGTCAGTCCAGCAGCTCAAGCTCAATATACCACTTTTGGATGTGATCATAACAATGCCTGCCTACTCAAAGTTTCTCAAGGACATTATCTCAAAATATGCAAAAGTGGGAGGATTATAATAACATTCTTATCAATAAGAAGTGCAGCGCTTTCATTCAAAATAAACTTCCACAAAAGCTTAAAGATCCAGGGAGTATTACTATCCTTTGCACTATTGGGAGTAAGTTATAGGTAAATGTCTTTGTAATTTGGGTGCAAGTGTGAGCATAATGCCTCTTTCTTTTTGTAGGCGTTTAAACATTGGAGAAACACAACCAACAATGATGTCACTATAACTAGCAGATAGGTCCATCGTCTATGCCTATGGAATTCTTGAAGATGTGCCTATTAAAGTTAGAGATTACAATGTGCTGAGAGACTTTATCATTTTAGAGATGGAACACAATAGAGAGTTGTGTGCAAGGAGCATTTGAAAAATAACTCACCCAGAATCCACTTAAAGTATGCTTGGCTCATTATACAAATGAAGATGACTTCGATCAAGAGGTAGTAATGTTCAATCACTATCTCAATGCTAATCATGCATTAAATAAAAAGCAATTAATCAGGTATGAGACCTTAATTTCTAATTTAAATTGTGTGAACACCTTGAAGGAAGAAAATGCACCTAAGATATAATTGAAAGTTCTTCCTTCATCTTTGAGGTATGCTTTCCTTCGTCTAAATTCTACTTATCCAATTATTGTGAAAGTTGAATTAAATGATGAACAAGTAGAAAAATTACTTATGAGAATTAGGCCACTTAGGAAAATTATAGGCTATACTATTGATGACCTTAAGGGAATTAGCCCTTCTATTTGCATGCATAGGATACAGATAAAAGAAGGTATGAAACCTTCAATTAAAAATCAAAGAAGATTGAATTCTAATATGAAGGAAGTAGTGAAAAAGGAAATTATGAAATTGTTTGCTGAGGGATCATCTATCCTATTTCAGATAGTAATTGGGTTAGCCCGATCCGTGTGGTCCCTAAGAAGGGTGGAATGACAGTCGTTAAAAATGAGAATAATGAGTTGATTCCAACTAGGACTGTCACAGTTTGGTGCATGTGCATAGATTATAAAAAATTGAATAAGGCGACTGGAAACAATCACTTTCCTTTACTCTTCATTTATTAACTTTTAGAGAGGTTAGCAAATCATTTATTTTTCTGTTATTTAGATGGTTATTCAGGTTTCTTTCAAATTCCTATTCATCTTGATGACCAAGATAAAACCACATTTACATGTCCCTATGGAATATATGCATAGAGAAGAATGCCTTTTGGGTTATGTAATGCACCTGCTACTTTTCAAAGATGCATGACATCAATTTTTTATAATTTTATTGAGGGAATAATGGAGATTTTTATGGATATTTTTTTTGTGTATGGTTCCTAATTTGATGTATGTCTAGTCAGCCTTTCTAAAGTGTTACAGCATTGTGAGGAAACTAACCTCTTGCTTAATTGGGAGAGGTGTCACTTCATGGTAACAAAAGGAGTGGTGCTCGGGCATATCATGTCCAAAGATAGAAATGAAGTTGATAAGGCTAAGATTAAAGTGACTAAAAGACTTCCAACACCCACTTCCATCAAAGGGATAAGGGGTTTCCTTAGTCATGATGGGTTTTATCATCATTTTATCAAAGACTTTTCTAAGATCACTAAACCCTTAACTAATTTGCTTGCAAAAGATGTCCTTTTTGAGTTTAATGATGAGTGTTTAAATGCTTTTCATAGGTTAAAGGAGGCCTTGACCACAATACTTGTGCTGCAACCACCATATTGGAATTTTTCATTCAAAATTATGTGCGATGCAAGTGATTATGCCATAGGAGTTGTGTTGAGGTAGCACAAAGACAAGCAAGCTTATGCAATTTATTACATAAGCCACACTCTTGATAAAGCTCAAATAAACTATGCAACAACTGAAAAAGAACTTCTAGCAATGGTGCATACAATGGATAAGTTTCGATTTTATCTAGTTGGAAGCAAGGTGGTCGCCTACACTGATCATTTAGCTCTCAAGTACCTCTTGGCGAAGAAAGATACTAAACCAAGGCTCATTCAATAGATTCTCTTATTACAAGAGTTTGACTTGGAGATTAAAGATCGTAAGGGAATAGAAAATTTAGAGGCATATCACCTTTCTTACCTTGTGCAATTCCAAAATTCATATTCTCTCCCTATTTCTGATGATCTTTTGAGTGAGCAACTCATAAAAGTGTAAGACATTGCTCATTAGTATGTTGATTTGGCAAACTACCTAGCATATGGAGTTCTTTCCTTTGATTTAAACTATAATCAAAAGAAGAAATTCTTTGGGGATGTGAAGCAGTATTTATGGGATGAAGCATACCTTTACAAAAGGTGTGGAGATGGGTTAATAGGAAGATGTGTCCCAAATAAAGAAATTCTAGGTGTTCTCATTTATTTTCATTCACTTAAGCATGGGGGACATGAGAGTTTAACTAAGATAGAAGCAAAGATACTTTAAAGTGGCTTTTATTAGCCTCCCTCTTCAAAGATGCTAGGGAGTTTGTGTTGAGGTGTGATCAGTGCCAAAGAACATGGAATATTGGAAGTTGCAATGAGATGCCTCTTACAAACATCATGAGATTGAACTTTTTGATGTATGGGGTATTGATTTTATGGGCTTGCTTCCTAGCTCTTATGGAAACAAGTACATCTTAATTGGGGTTGATTATGTATCTAAGTGGGTTAAAGCAATCGCCTCACCAACAAATAATGCAAAAGTAGTTACTAAGTTCTTTTGAAGAAATATATTTACTCACTTTGGAACTCCTCGAGCTATCATAAACGATGGAGGATCTCACTTTTGTAATCACCAGTTTGAGAACCTTCTTGTAAAGTATGGAGTCAAGCATAAAGTAGCTACACCCTACCATCCTCAAACAAGTGGACAAGTGGAGATTTAAAATAAGGAATTAAATAGCATATTGGACAAGACAATCAATGCCTCACGCAATTATTGGTTTACACATTTGGATAATGCATTTTGGGCATACAAAATAGCCTTTAAAACTCCTATTGGGGCTTCACCTTTTCTTTAGTTTTTGGGAGGTTATGTCAACTCCCTATTGAGCTAGAACATAAGGCATTTTAGGCCATAAGATTTCTCAACTTTTATTTTGCTAAAGCTGGTACAAAGAGACTTCTCCAATTAAATGAACTTAAGGAATTTAGGATGGATGCTTATGAGAATGCCAAAATTTACAAAGAAAGAACTAAAAGATGGCATGATAAGCTTTTATAGAAAAAGAAGCTTAAAAAAGGAGATTTGGTGCTTCTCTTCAACTCTAGATTAAAGCTTTTTCCAGGCAAGCTCAAGTCAAGATGGTCTAGTCCCATCAAGATCAAATAAATCTTCCCTCATAGAGCAGTTGAACTTTTAAACTAGGCACATGAGACTTTCAAAGTCAATGGACAATGTCTCAAGCCTTACTACTTAGAGGAGGAGAGTTGTAAGAGTGTCTCTTGTACACTCCATGACCCCGCATAAGTTTATCAAGGATGGGTCAAGCTAATGACCTTAAACTAGCGCTCATTGGGAGGCAACCCAACATTTTCTTACTTTTCTTTTATTTTTCTTTCATTTTATATTTTAAATTCCCTCTACTTTCATTAACCATAGATGTTTTTCATTTAGAGTTAGCATACATAAAGAGAAAAGATGAAAATGGCTAATGAAAATGGCTAATGAAAATGAGGAAGCAGAGTCCACACACTAGAGACACATTCATGTCACTAGTCATGATCAAGTACATCTTGTTTTATGCATTTTTCTTCTATATGACATGGCCAACATATGGTCATGTTGTATATGATGTGTAAATTTCATATATTCTCCCAAAGACCACATGGTTTGACATATGGGTGCGTCATTACCTTATTGAATTGATTGATATTTCCAAACTTACACAAAAGCTCATGCGCCCATCATGTTTAGGGGTCAAATTGTATTACCCTAGTCTCTAAGACTTAGTATAGAGCAAGTAGGGTGTCAAACACTCGGGAATTTGAAGTAAACTTTATATTAACCAAATAGATACTAAGATGGATAGGTAAAGTAATATCAGAGTAATAATAATTTACTAAAACTAATAAATAAATCTAAATCATTTATTAGCCACAAAAAATGCTAAAGAATACTATAGAAGAACAAAGTCATGCGTGGAGAATTATAATTCTGAATCAATTAAAAACTTTAGATTTTTATTATCATATAACATATTGAGTTGAATTAGTTTATAAACCCTAAAAGCAATTCTCATTGTCAATTAGAGGCATTTCCTCTTAGAGTCCACAAGCACTCTCGTGATATTGCAGAGATAAGAGAAAACCAAAAAGATATTATACTAAGTTTTATTCCCTTAAGATGAATTCCTTGTCTCCAAGTGATATCCACTTCTTAAGTAATTTTAATTACGTTCCACCAAATTACCCCAACTCTAGTTGTGAATATTTTGATTAACAAGTTACATATAATGATCAAACACACATAACACAAATTTGCACTAATTGAAATTAAACCATAAATAATATAAGATAATAATGTAGTTCCTAAGATTGATTCATCATTACAATTCGAGTAACAAGAGAGAATAAAATACAACATAGAAAGAGAAAAGCAAAGATTGAGTGAACAAAACCCTCTTCTATGCCTTCTAAGGCTTGCCTGATGTAGAACTTCTCTTCCTTCTTGGCTAAACTAATAATTTTCATATATCTAAAACAAAGCCAAACATATGTACTTATAGGTTTCTTAGGGCTGCAATTAGTGTCCCTTTCAAAAGGATGCGAAAATGAAAGGATGCATTGAAGAGGCATGTTGGTGCTGACTCATCACTACTGTGCTGAGTCGTCACTTGAAGCACCTGTCACAAGTCGTTCCAATGGTGATGACTCAGCACCGAATCCTTATATCTTGAGTCGTTCCAATGGTGATGAGTCATGACTCTTCACTAAGGCTCCAACTTGACTTCACATGCTCCATACTTCATTCTAAACAATTCCAAGTCCTTCCTATGCACTATTTGAGCCTAAGAGCATATATAAAACACACAAAATCAACATAAGAACAAAAGAAGTAAAAATAACACTTGTATCATCAAATAAACATCACAAACATAACAAAATTAAAATAAATCAAACCTTAACTACCCTAAAGAACTATGCATATTTGCATTATATCAAACTCCCCCACACTTAGACCTTGCTTGCCCTCAAGCAAAAAATAAAGATCCAACATGGAAAAGTTAACAAAATTTTCATCTTCTCCAAAAGAAATGTAGTTACCTTATCAAGTCATTATAATCATGAAAGAAGTTAAAAAAGGAAGATTCAATAGTGAAACTTTCAATGCTCAACAATGATAAAACAAACAAGTTTCATAGCATAAATAATAAATTTATCGATTTATCTCAATTTACTAAGAATAAAATCAACAATGTAAAGTCAAAGTTCTAACCAAGCTACATTGCCAAAATAGTCATTCTTCAAACTTAGGATTCTAGAGGCAAAAGCAACCTTTGGATAATGTTAAGCACACATAACAGCTTACTTTTCTCATGGCATTTTTAGACTTTCTCTTCTTTTTTATTTTGGATGTATTCTTTTCAAATGAATCAATTAAGGAACATACTCAATTGCACATAACTTACTCAAAATACATCTACTTGTGACATTACACTTCTTTTTCCAAATGAATATAACTAAAGAGCATACTCAATTACACACAACTTACTTAAGATGCACCATATCACAAGCAATATTTACTTATTATATATATATATATATATATATTATTATTATTTTAAGATAAAAATGTAAGCCCTCATCCTTTATTGAAAAGCAAGTTTCATATGTATTATGGCTATAGTTTCCCTAAGTTTACTCAAATCTCTAAAAAAACCTAAGCTTAAATCCTTACCACTTTAGCCTTAAGCATAGTTAGCAAGTTGACTAGACATTGTTTAGATCTTAGAAATAATAAAAAGAGATAAGAAGATAAACTTATAACGTATACTAAATGAAACTTCCAACTTCTACTAATTGAGTATAGAAAACTAACTATCAATATAAAAACTTAACTTCAATCAAGATCTTTATAAGATAACTACCGATTAAATATAGGAGAAGATAAAATGATGCAAAATATAGGATAGACATACATATGCAAAGGAAAACATAAACATAAATAAAACATATACTAATAATATCCCTTCCCCCACACTTGAAAGTTCACATTGTCCCCAATGTGACCCTATAATAGTAAGGAAAGGAAAGAAAAACTCCCCTAATCATCCGAAGGAGTAGGCGGTGGAGACTCAATGTTATATCTGGAAGAGGCAAAGAATTGATTCAACTTGTATTCCATGTGTCTTTGCCTACGATCAAATTGGTCATTTTGAGCCTCCATTACATCCAATTGTCGCTGTATTGCTAGTTGATTGTCAAGGATTTGGTCCCAAATAGGAGGGTGTCCACTTGAAGAGCCACCAGCTTCACCTTGCATAGGATAAGTGAGTAATGGGACATCTCTAAGGGGGGTATAAACAGAGAAAGGCTCAGGTGTAACATCTTCTTCTTCTTGTTGCGGTTCATTAACTTGTGGAGGATGGTCCAATCTTCTCCAACTAGAGCAAGATCTAGCCGGAATAAAATGGAATGCAACATTGAAAACTTCACCTCTCATAAATGCATGGTTAGTGAAATAAGAGCATTCCACAGTACGAGTAAAAGCATCAAGATCAATATTCAAAGCTTTAGCAATTATAGTCACAACGTGACCATGAGTAAGTGGTGCATCCTTTTTTGAAGCACAAGATAACAATTGATTAAAAATCTAGTAAGTTCAACATACTTGGTTCTTGTTATGAATGCACCACATTAAAAACAACCCTTGTGTGGAGACTCGATTAAATTTGGATTTATGAAATACCACACATGCAAGGACTTTATGCAATAACAAAAATTTCATATCCTTAATGAACATAGCCTTGCCTTTCTTTGGTTGGAAAGGGGTTTTCAAATCAGTCAAAAAAGTCCAAAACTCATTCACCCTAAAGGATTCAGGAGGATCACATAAACCATCCTTTTTGAAACCAAAAATATGTTGCGTGAATGAATATGTAAGTTGATTTTTATTCCCTAGCATGCGAAATTCTAGGATTTGAGAATTTTTGGCATTCACACCCAAACTAGTATAAAATTCGGTAATCAATTCCATATAGGTATCTTCATGCATAGAGACAAACTTCTTAAGGCCACATTATGTCAATAATTGATTAAAAGATTCAAGCATACCCACATCATTTAGAAGAGAGTTAGGGATATACTTATAACCTATTATTTCCCTAAACTTGATGCTGGTAAACTTAACACCTTCTTCATGAGAAAGTATTGGAAACCTAGCCTTGTAAGTTTGTGAAAGGTCTTCTTCTTCCTCTTGATGTGCTTCCTTAATGTGTGGTCTTTTGGAAGATGAACCCCTTGTTCTACCCATTTCAAGAGTCTTGCTTGATGGAAGTTAGAAGTGTAAGGATGTGTAGATAATGAGAAATGGGAATGAAAAATAAAAACAAAGAAAATAGGAAGAAGAGGATGGTGTGTATCGGTTATAGTGGAAAATAAAAAGGTAAAGTGTGTAGTGAGAAAAGAAAGAAGAAAGAATGAGAAGTGATATATATATATATATATATATATATATATATATATATATATATATATATAATAGAGAAGGAGAAGAAACAAAATCGTATGGGATAAAATTTGAATAA
>CATIWM010494788.1:0-15455 GCA_949671775.1 Mallotus repandus
ACATTTAGATCCTAATAGTGATATTGCAGAGAAAAGAGTTGTGGGTTTTCTTCATGAGTTGTTATCTTTGTTTGTTGAGCATTCAGCTGAAAGGAAGAAGCTTTTGTGCCTCAAGAAGTATTTTGGATTGCCACAAAAGGTGCACAAGGCATTTGAAAGGCATCCATATATGTTTTATTTGTCTTTTAAAAATAGGACTTGCACTGCTATTCTTAAGGAGGCTTATAATGATGAATTGACTATAGAGAGACATCCAATGGTGATGGTCAGGAAAAAGTACATTAAGTTGATGAAGGATTCAGAGGTGATTTTGAAGAGGAGGCGGAGAAACAATACATTTGTTGAATGTCAGAAGTTGGATTTCGATTGTGTAAATGATAAAAATTCTAGAGTTTCGAATTAGGACTAATCAAAGCTGAGAGTTGATATATATATCATTCGCTGATTTTTAAATGCTTAAAAATAAAAATAAATAGAATTTTCATGTTGGATTGCTATTTATTGCCTGTCTGTTTTCATTTATGATTCATCACATTTCATTTGTCACACCAAGGAGATAATTAGGAAAAGCCAATGCCATTGCATAGGAGAATTTGTATAAAATAACAAAAACCATTTTCCACTTATAAAATAAGGAAAATAACAAAGCTAGGTATCAATAAAAATATGTACTGAAGAATTAATGCATCTCTTCCCCCTAAAACCATCAATATACATATGAATCAGCATATAAGCAAGTTAGGTCAATGATCTATACTTCTTTCTTTATCACCTTTACCATCCGAATTAAAAATTTACACTCAGACCAATCTCTCTTTCCAAACTAGCAGTTTTTTGTGCTCCCGAAAAGACAAACGGTAAAATTTGCCCTTCTGATCTTCTATACCTAAATTCTTTTGAAGACTCAATTATTACTTAATTACATAGAAAGTAGAGTTGAATTTACAATAAGGATATTAACAAAAAGATCTTATTCCGTAGGCCTCATAGCTTTATGTTTTATTTACAATTTTAATCTATATAGAAAATAAAGATAAGATGATAACTAGTAAAAATTGCCCTCCATGTTAGCTGCTGTACAAAAGATGTATCTTTCCTCCTTTTACTGTCTTTCAGCTGCGGCAAAGAAAAAGGTGCCTTCAATCTTTCAGGTTGAAGTTCTTTATGCAGAGAATGGGGATGACATTGCTGACATTCCTATGCGCCTCTCTGCAAATGAAGCGAAAGAACTTTATATGCAACCTGGTAGCAAATAATACACTTTGTTTTTTCCTGAAAGGAAGAGATAAGAATTCCTCACCTCCGGTAGTGATGAGCTTCTCAACCCGGGAAACTATATGTTTTCCATAAGTGTACCTCTTCAGGGTATTCAAATGAACCTTGATACGAGAAAGAATTAATTCCAGACTTCGATCATCGCAAGTCTCAAGAACCTTTTGAACAACATAATTTCCAAATGGATCTTTCATCATGACCTGCATTTGGCACTCCATAGATTTCAGTAATCATCCAACAAGAACCAACTTCCATAACAAGATTGTAACCCAAGCCAACAGGGTTTAATGTCATCTTGTTACCCAAGCCAACAGAATTTAGTATCATTTCAATAAAAAAAATATCTAACACATCGTATTGGGCCTAGGCTAACAAGACCTATTGCTCTATAAAATCTTTTAACTTTGTAAAAGCTATATGTTCCGTCATTTTATAAATTTCCCCAACTTATCGATCAACACTGCTTAAGTGCTTATGCAATGTGTAAAATTATCATGTTTTTTTCCAAAAGAAAAAAAAATTATTGGGCCCATCGAATACCATAAAGTATATTGTGTCCAACTTTTGTTTTTTCTTTGTTGGTTGGAAACAAGGTCAAATTTATGCCAAACATTGATCATGGATTACCAAAAGCTTGCAAAATATTAAGATTCGTCTATTGACAAAAAAAATAATAGTTTTAGACAATGTGAAACCTCTAATTTTTAATTTCATAAGAAAATCACAATTAGTAAGTTACTTGTAGACAAGACAAGGATGAGAAGACACCTGCAGGGGCTCATTTTCATCAGTGGAACCAAGCATCTCATTCACCAAAAGTTGACGCTCCTCAGGACCACCAAAAGTTAAGCACTTCTCCACTACATTAGAAGCAAATTTCTGCTGACTCATCTTTACAATTTGCCCAGCAAGCTTGCTAATAATAGCAGAACGTTCATGCGGTTTTCCATGTTCAAGGACATGCTATTGAGCAGAAGCATAAAAAATCAGGACAGAGGTATTGCAATGTAATAATGTCAGTGTAAATAAAGAACAAGAGCAATAACTGAAAATAATAAGCAATCTGATGACAAATACAAAAATGCACTTTAAACAAGAAATTTAACAAGAAAATATATTGAAAAACAAGATGGAAACATAGAGTTACTCATTATAAGGGAAGGGAAATGTATTCCTTGATGATAGTTATTTCAATAATGTAAATATGTTGTCCAGACACACTTAATATTTCCAATTACGTTACAAGGTGTTGGATTTATATAATTACAATTTCACACCAAATCCATTTAATTATAAAAAGCAATAAAGATGAATGGCGGAATCATCAAGGCAGACAACTGTTTGTCCCCCAACTGTTGCCCAAGGGCAAAATACAAGGAATTATTATCATAATGAGACGCCACATGTGAAATACATAATTTTATCTGCTCAAGGAAATTGTTTCCCAGGAAATTCTTTGGTCCTTTTGTTCACCAATGTTTTTTTTAAAAAAAAGAAAAGATCTAGAACTACTATAGCTATATAACCAAGTTTAAAACTTAACCAAAGCAACCAAACACAGGCAGAAACAGTGCAGACAAAACAAGGTGAAAGTCAACAAAGTAAATTGCTATCAATCAACACAATAAGTTTAAGTAGCAGTTTGAATGTTTATAAATTATTGCTTAGATATTTCATAATATATTTTAAAGTTTTGGTCATCAAGTAAAAATTGTTGTAACATCTATTTATTATCATGTAGTACCAAATCAACAAGCCTAAGGTACAAAAACACCACATTTCCTGTTCAAATAAAATGAATGAACAGAACTAGAATAAATTTCCAATACCTGAATGACATAATTCCCATATTGATCTTGTGCAAGAGTGCAGACAGATTGCATAATCTCATCCATAATAATTTGCTGTGTGTTTATGTTCTCACAGTGCTCAAGAACCCTCTGTTCGTGTCAAAAGATATAATCAATAAACTGAGAATGTCATAAAAACCCACCAAAAGAAGATAAGACAATAAATTTCTGACCTGAATGACACGGCAGCCATAAGGATGTGTTGAAAGTGGCACTACTTGCCCATAGAAAGAAGAGATAATAAACTGAATTCGTTCTTCAGGTACGCATTCTATACACTTTTGAATGACATGATTTCCGTTCTGATCACGAACACATTTTATGATTGAACCATCAAGCTCTGACACCATTTGAGTCTGCTGATCCACACCAACCACCTCCAAGGCCTGCAGTCACATCTATAGCATTAAATAACCTTCCTAGCCAAAATCAATGATAGTAACAACGATCATCCACTAAGATGATGTGGTACACCTTAAATCACTATCAAACAATTGTATGATCCTTTTTTACACTGATATTCAGCCAATGCATATCAGAAGTAATCAAGAATAAAAGGTTTAACATATAATCTGATCAGATTCCCCCTTCACATTACTTAAGCTTATTAAGATACCAAGTTATCACCAGAACTTATATGAAAGGTGTACCAGTAATTTGAAAGAAATTCTTCATTTTTACTTGTAATGACCTGGCAGCCAGGTTAACTACAGACCAACCCTAATGCATGGGTGAACAAGTGGACTAATATTATAGCCTTGGAGACATCCTGAAGATAATAAGCTTAATCACAAGCAAATTTTAAACGACAGAATAATAATCATCAGTTAAACTTTTATGAAATTGGACTTCCTTTGAAACAGTACTGCTAATCAAGAGATTTTATGTCTCACGCAATAAAAGATTTTTGATAAATCAGAAAAATTAGCTCGATCACACATGAGGACATCAAGCAAAAAGATTTTGAGCATAACCCCCCAAAAAACTATGTGCAAAAAACCCAAAAAACCTGAATAGATGTTAGATCATGTGCATGAATTTATGCTTAATCATAATGAAAAGTGCTTAGAAAATCACCTTCTGGATGACTCTGCATCCATACATTTGAAGACTAAGAGGTAAAACATGACCAGTAACGTGGCTGGCTAACTCTGTTCTTTGACTTTCTGTACCATGCTCGAAAAACTGCATTCAAACACAAGTTAATAAATAATATGCACCAAAAGGGATGTGACTAAGTATTTCAAATAAGGAAGTGCCATACTTTCTGTATGACATAATTTCCAAACACATCAGTCATTAAGGTACGAGCATGGGGTATAATTTCAGGGAAGATCTTGTTCTTTTCTTCAGCAGTAGCAGTTTCTAGTTTCTGCTGGATAAAGCGACTCCCATACTGATCGGTACTGCAAAGTACAATGGAAATGTTATGCTGAATGAAAATTGCTGAATGAAAATTGCTGAATGAATGTAAAAATACTAAAGCAAGTATTTAATGATACCTGAATTCAACAACATGATCCACAATGTCCGAAAGTTCAAGAGACCTTGTCTTGTTGTTCTTGAACTCATCCAATAAGGATGTGACATATCTTCTTTCCATATTGCTGCCAACATCAGGGTGCCATGACCTAACAGATCCTCCCATTGCATTTCTCATCATGGAGGAATAGTGTGCAGCTTGCTCATTCTGAAAACTCCCTGATCCAACAGAAGGAAGGATGGAGTTTGCCATTGAATTCCCCAAATATGGCATGCCAAGGCCATATGACACGTTCCTATGGAAGCCCTGATTCATACTGCCAGACTTAACTAGTAGAGGATCATATTGTTGGTTTTGTTGAGCAAGCAATGCCTCCAGGTATGCTTTCTGAGTCTCATCCAAGTTTCCATGTGAAGTGCCAAAAAAGTTTCTAAGTTGACCGTTCATATGTGTTACATAATCAGAAGTTCTCCGCAAGTACTGAGCATGACGTGAGTCCATAACTTGAGAATGAAGATCAGGACCAGTTTGATTTCCTGCTCGATTCATACCATGTCTAATTCCAATTCCACCTAAAGCTGGACCTCAAGAAAGAAAAAAAGAAAGAAGAAGAAAGAAAAAAAAACATCAAATGAGAAATGCACACATAAGGAGTTTTACCAAATCTTCACAAGGAAACAACTGAACTAACCTTCATCGAGATGGTTCTCCAGCAAGGAATCCAGCTTCTGGTTGCTGGTATAAGCACCGGGTGCATGGCCAACAAAATCCACATTTAAAATATTAGCATTTTGATGATGACCATTTGATCTTTCCAGACCTCCAAGGCCTGAGGAATTCAGTTGTGAGTGAAGATTGGTAAAAGAAGAAGTTCTTTTAGAAATACCAACATCTCCACTAGAATTAAAATTGGAAGCATTGAGATTTGGCATGACACCATTTTTCCTTCCTACATCAATGTAGTTGGTAGAAAATGAAAGATTTTCTTCATTTGATTTGTCTCTGAGTTGCTGTTGCAGACGGTTATGACCATTTGACGTGTTAAAAAGAAAATCTGCCTGATTGTCTAGATCTATATGACTATCTTGCTCTGCATGCCTAAGTTTTAATAGGTTCAAACCAGATAATGTAGCAGTAATTTCACCAAGCTCAGTTGTACCAGAAGAATGACCATTTTGGACAGTAGAGCCAACAGCATTCTTTTTCTCAAGAGAGGCAACTTTGCTCCCCACAGGTGGGAGGCCAGAAGACCTCCCAACTAGTTGCTGCTCAGGTGTTGTACTCCTTGAAAGTGATGAGCCAATTGCAGATGCAAATGAATGAGAAACAGTTGTTCCATGGCTTTTAGCTCCTACCAAGCCAGGGGAAGCTGACCCAGAACGTAATCCATCTAAGGATTCTAAGTTGCCACCAAATCCAACTGGACGGGAATCAGTTATCCCAGCTGTGCCCACAAGATCACCAAAAGCATTATGACTGGCTGGGCGTGATAGATGGCCTGATAAGGAAGCAGATCTATCAAGTCCTTCCTGCAAACCACACTGATGTCACTTGCCAACCATCACAAAAAAGCGATAACAAAACTCCCAGCACAACACTATTGTTCGTATCTAAACAATAGAAAATTACAAATTCAATTTTTATAGTAAATGTGGGTCCAAGTGGGCAACACTTCAATTTTCTCAAATTCAACCATAGAAATTGCAGCGATGATTTCCTTAAAAGTTGCACAGACTTAAATTTAATTAAATGACCTAAAACTCAGATGTTTGATCCGTAATAAATGATACTCTAAAATGATTAAAAAAAAAAAATTGTACAGATAATGCACTTCTGAATAATATGAGTTGCTGCTCTCCTGAAATTGTCAAAATTTAAACCTCGTTTTATCAAGGCAGACTAGGAAGTAGCAACAAAATATACTAGACAAGCAAATCTGATTTCCAAAGTCAGCATAACAACAGGGAACTATCTTCAGTGATATTATATGAACAAACATCAAGAGAAAATTTACCCCCGAGTCATTTTAGTATCCAAACAAAGAGGAAAAAGTATAGTTCTTTTTTTTGGCTCTTCTCATTTCTAATTATTTCCCTGAAACCAAACATACTGATTGGAGGGTCAAAAAGCTTTCAGTAAAATTGGGCTTTTCGAGCATTGCCATTAAGAGATAGGTAGTAAAAAATGCTATTCATAACAAGATGTCTTTAGATTTCTAGTTTTGTCAAATTTCGGTTTCTACACTGTTCCAATCGCAAATTTCATGATGAAAATTACAATCACGGACAGAATTACTACATCAGCCAGCATCAACTCTAAAGATCCTTCATAAATAGTTTTTAAAAATTATACCATTCTATTAATTTCTTACAAAAAACACATTCTCCCAGTATATTGAGAATCTTTACCATAACCACCTTGTCTCAAAAGAAATCTAATACTTAAAGAGTAGACCATGAGGCCAGTACGTGTGGATTATCATACTACCTACCAATTCTTATTGAGGATTAGATGCTCTATCTATCATACATCCATTACAAAAAATGATCTCCCCACCCAGGTCAGGGGTTTCATTTCAATCAGCAATCAGTCAAGCCCACCACATATGCGAGCATCAATGTGTGGAAACCAACTATAAATCTTGAAGAGGAATTGAGGAGAGGTAGGGCCAGGAATTTGGCTTCAAGTGTCGTACAACATTTCAAACAGTTCAATATAAGATGCATATATATATATATATATATAGAGGAAGACTTTGTAATTTGTGAAATTTCATATAATAAGAACAAGGGATTTCCAGTTCTACAAATTGTATCACAGCCTAGAAACCACAAAAATTAGTCTACCCTCTAACAAAAGCAGGCAAATACAAAGTGAAGTTTTGAAGTGACAACACAAAATATCAAAATAATCAAAGATTCCAACATATACAGGAAAAAAAAAAAGCAAAAAGAATCCAGCAACAATAAAAAGAATTCTCAAACCAAAAACCATGTACCAGAGAACAATTGGGAAAAAACCCACCAAGACAAAAGTGGCCAAAGATTTCTCCTTGAACCAAAAGGCAATATGTATTATGTACAGGCAGTTTGTGAACACAGTAAGTGCATAAATATGGTACCTGAAGAATGTCAGCAAAACTCTTCCTCCTTGCACCAAGCCCACCACTCTGCAGTCCAGTCAAACCACCTGAGCCCCTATCAAGCCACTCAGCTGAGTACTGCATAGAGAGATTATTTCTATTGACATTCCTTATTTCCATCAAATCATTATCTGACTTTTGTGCAGAGAGCCCAGGCTGCATTGAGAAAAGTGATGAACCATCACCCTCATCAACCAACCTTTTCTTCCTCAAGTCCCCAATACCTCCAAGAAAGGACCCATTAGCCTGAAACCTTTGTGCGACACGCCAATCTTCTTTTGACAGTAATGGTGGTGGTAATCTTGGATTAATGTTATCATGAGAATAATAATAAGAAAGATATGCCGGATGTGAACGGATCTCCTCATCAGTCAGTACTGCATTATTACTGCTGCTATTACTAATGCTACTAATGTCACTAGAATTAGAGTTCCTAAAAAGACTACCCACAGCACTTAAAGATCCCTCAACAGTTGGTGGAGCACTGCCACTCCTATATATGTTGAGATCCCTTTCACGATCACTGTAATGCTGATTGGGTTGTGCTTGTGCTCGCAATATCAATTCTAGCTCGCTCTGGAAACTATCTTCTAAACTACCATTGGGCCTCTGTATATGATCATCTAGGCTCAGTAGCATATCTATGTTGCTCCCGGTGACCATCGTTAGAACTGCAATTAACTCCAGCAAAATTAACCCAAAAAAAGAAAAAAATCAACAAAAACTACACCAAATATCATATTAAAAAACAATAATTACGGTTATATTGTGTTTACCAAATCACTTCAAAAAAAAATTGGAAATATAAGTAGGAGAATTACTTGAATTAAGCAAAGCTGAGTGTTTTAAAAAAAAAATTAGGCTTCAAATATATACAACAAATCAACGGGAAAAGAATAGATTATATACACATATTTTGATAATGAACACAATTCCAAAGGAAAAAGAAAATTTAAAGAAAGGAAATTAGTTCAATTAAGGCATAACTGAGATGCGTTTTTCATATTCCTGATTCCACCACAAACAACAAAAGCTAATACATTTTCTTTCTCTAATTTTCTAGCCCTTTCTTAGCAACCAAACAACAAATCATCAAGATTAAATAAATAAACACACCAAATCAACTTCGAGAAAATTCCATACCTTTTACACCAATCTCCGCATCAACTCCTCCAAAACAAATCTTTACCGAACCACAAAAAAAAAAAAATCAAAAACTTAAAATTAAACTTCTTTTTCCTTTCTTTCCAATAAATTTATAAAAAAAAAAACACAAATGATTGATAATTAAGTGAAACTCACAGACGACGATTAATCAAAACGTCGCGGTATCGTAGGAGGAGCAAAAAGCTGCTTCAATTGTTGAAACTCAATGATCAATCAATGTACGTGAAACCAACACAAAAGATTAACGAAATTAACAAACAAATTACAACAATTTTTCTCAACAGATTTTTCGAGAGACCAAACAACCCCAAAAAAAAAAATATTCCTCCAAACGGTCACTATTTTTTTCTTCTAATAATAATAATAATAATGGAGAGACAGAGAGGAGGTGTGTGGACCGTTGGATGAGAAAATTTGGCTGATGATAGATGGTTGTTAAATACGTGCATGATTTTTTTATTTATTTTATTCTGGCATATTTATATATTTTTATAATATAATCTTAGTTTAGGAAAGATTTTTTTTCTTCCCTTTTGAACGAATAGAAATTTTTTTATTTTTTAATTTAGGAAAGAATATTAATATTGATATTATAAAAATAATAAAATTATTATTATATTATTATGATATAATTTTATAATTTTTAAACTAATTAAGAGTGATCAAATATCCGAATAATCAAATAATTATTTTTCTCTAAATGCATTTTTTGAAGGAGGGTGTAGCCTCACTTTCCTTATTAATCAAACAAATTGAATAAGGGATTCAATGTCAGCTCATTCAATTTTGTTATAATATGAATAATTTTTTTTTCTCATTGATGAATTTTATATTTTATAATTTCATGATAATATGAACAATTTTTTTTTCTCATGGATGATTTTATATTTTATAATTTCATAAATTCATGGCAACAGATGGTGGAGGAATATTACAACACCTCTTTTAAAACATATAGATATAATAACTTTAAAATATAAGTAGAATTTTTTTTGTCAATTTATTGATTAGCTTTTTTTTTTTTTTCCTTATGGCATTTACTTTTTAGCACAAAGTAGAATTTATAAAAAGCACTTTTGGGAAAAAAAAAATACAAGCCTTAAATAGCAAGCTAATTTATTGGAATCTAAGTAAAAAAGAAAAATGATTTTAAGTATTTTTTTGGGCAAAATGATTTTAAGTAGAAGTTACAAGAAAAGTTAATAGCTTGATATGTCATTTTCAGGATCATATTTAAAGTGTACTAATATAAGAATAATTTCAGGTTTTATTAATTATATGATCTTTGGGGACTAAGAAATATCAATCTAATAATATTTAATTAGATTTGACCCTCTCTCAATCATCTTGATTTAAATCCTTTAAATGGACAACATCCGTCAATGATTAAGTAATAAAGTGCTAACTTTTTTCCAAGTATATCCTAAAGTGTAAAATTTAAATTTTACCATTGTCAATTTAAAAAGCAAAAACTGTCATATATTATGTAGTCCGTTGATGCTTAAATCATACGACCTTTCTATTTGTCAAAAAAAATAATAGAAGAATTTTGCATTTCCTTAAATTACACATTTTTTGTTATTATTTTGATATAAAATTATATTCTTTTGGAAAATTAGTATTGAATCTAATTTTTTTTACCGCTTAATTTGATATTGTTCAATTTGTTACAATTTATTTTCAAAATTATATTGTCTAAATAATAATAAGAATAAAATTTATCAATAATATAATGTGACTTATAATCTATTAACTGAAGGTAATTTAACAAAATTTGATTGTTGAATTTTTAACCAGAACTTTAATTTGAGACTTTGAGACTTGCAAATTAAGCACTAACTGCAATGCTAATAAATCATTAGTATCTACTAAAATGGTTTTAAAAAGGTTAACTACATAGCTTCACCTATATATATATATATATATATATTTGTTCAAATTTCCTTTTCATTTTTTTTTTCTAGAACTAAAACCCATAAGAACTCAAAACAGTCATTCAATTAACATCTCTGAGATTGTCTACACTAAAATGCATATGTGATAGATTGGGAGCAAAATATATGAAAAATGATCAAATTATGGCACATGGATGTGTTTAAGCATATAGGGCCATTGAAGGGCCATTAGTACCCTTCAAACAGGCGAAAGTTTCAACCAACAGCCGAGCACCACAACATGCTTCTGTAGACCTAACTCCAGTTGTTTTCACTTGCCCATTATTCCTTTGCTATGTCAATTAGGCCACCAAAAAATAAAAATTATAATCACATTGACAAGAACCCATGAGCGAGAACACTACTCATGGCTTGAAAAGAGAGCAGATCTATAATAGAGTTGAAAGTGGATTCCTGCAGACCTCACAGCTTATTTTTGTACAAAGATGGTTGGCAAAACAAAAGGCCAATCTTCATGCTATTGATGCGACAGATTTTTTTTTCCGGGTTAACTTTTCAGGAAGAGAAGATACAAGTATAATTTCCTTCTCAAGAAACAAAGGGGAAATGGGCAAAAATGAAGCAAAAAATAGCACACACTTCACAGGGTGCTCTCATTTTCAATCATTTCACGAACTTCATTGATGACAAGATGTGCTTTGTGGCCACCAATCACTTCGGACTGTTTCTTGCCATCCTTCCACAGCTGTAACATGGAAAGAATTTTCCATTCATGTTTTTCCTCCATTTTTCATTTTTAAAAAATGACATCAAAAGCAAACGAGACCATTGAAGCTCAGATAAAATTGGGGTTATTTACAGGATAGGCAAGCCAGTTAAGAACGTGTTCAAGTTTCCTAATCTTCCAAAAAGCCTAAAGCATGCATGCAGTAGGGAAGATTGAGCTTGCATATCCCAATTCACAGCATTCCGATCATTTACAAGCCTAAAAGCACATTATTGAAGCCATTATGACGGAAATTACCTGTATGGTAGGCATTTTCTGCATAGTTTTGTAGTCCACGCATTTTAATACATGAAAAGGAATAACAAGGTGTTAATAATATCTGATAAGATTAGCATTAAACAAACAGAAAGCAAAAGAAAACAAAAATTAAAATGATTCTTATGGCGCAGCAAAAAGAGGAAAGATAATCATTTCCTGAGCCATCTTTTTCCTATATTGCAATTATAGACTGCAAAATGCATTACATTCGAACAGTTAATTTTGCTGATATTATCAAGTTTGTTCTGGCCCTACAGGGAAATCGACACATTTCAACAGCAAATCAGCTCATCTTGGTACCTGTATGCCTAGTTAATTATGCTATATGGAGAATCAGCGGCCATCTGGTCATTAAAATTCAAGAAAAAAATTGCAGTCAAAAGAAACACAAGATGCAGAATTCAAGTTTACTAGAAAGTTTTATATACTATGATTGGTTTATTCGTACTCATCTAACCACTGCATGTACTAGAGTTTTCAAAATCTTACATCAACAAGTCCACATTTATTGCAAGAACTCCAAACAAACAAGGTTAGTTAAAAAATTTCTTCTCAAGCCCCATCACAATCTAATCCAGAGTTAATCTTTAATTAAGATGTGAAAAAGGGAGAATTTAGATCATAAATGACAACAGAATGTGATACACATAATCATGAATATTCTTAAACCCAGAAAACAGAACATCTATAGCTTTATCCATCTATTCATGAATGTATAAATCTAAGTACAAATGAATATATTGAGCAGTATGATGAAACGGTTGACTCAGTTCCGCGGAACAGTCCTAATGTAACCAAATCCAACTCAGTTAAACCTTAATTTCAATCTAGTTACATCAATTATATGAATCTCGTTTGTCCTTTTTCACTTAGATAGCATTCTATAAAGCGTCTAATGCTGTTAAATCCTTATCTATTATTTTACCTAGGTATAACCTTTACTCATCTAGTATTCCACTCTCTCAACCTCCATCCCATACAGTTGGCTTCAATTACCACAATCCTCCACTTCCATCCAGGCTTAAGCATGGGTGGTGAATGAAGAGTTACAGCAGCTGCAGCAGGCTAGTTGCTAGGAGCCCAAGACACTAACCCACAGTCCTTAATAGGCAGTCAATAGTTGCAACCTCTGACCCCGGTGAAATTACAGGCCTTTAAGGTATCAACAAAAACATTGTTAAAGCTCTACAGCATCCAAAAACTTTCCCTAGTTAAGTTCATTTTGAAGTCAAAATCCAGTATTTTGCACATTTTAGGGTTTATTTCAATTGATACACCATAATTCAGCTTTATACAGTAACTTCTATTTTATTTTTCTTTTGCTTTGCCTTATTTTAGTTAAGTTCTTGTTAGTTTTGTCTTATTTTTAGGGCTGGAAAACTGCCAAATAAATTTATGCTATTTAAAGTCTCATTCTTCATAAATCAATGAATGAATGTTTTGAGCGCCTGAACAAGTAGAATATATGAGTGCTACAGCTACAGGTACAGATGCGCCATTACTTCTATTCATTGCATCAGAATCCATGAACACAATATATCAATTCAGGGTGTTGCTAGACTAAGCAACTTTGCACCGACAACTAGTATATATATGGACTTTGTAACTAGAAAAAAGCCAGAAGTTTGTAATCTTAACAGTAATAGTTTTTCACAGCAAGTAGTTAACATTTAGCATAGTTATGCAAGCTCCAAAGAAAGAAATATCCCTCTTCCCATTGTCTCAAATCCTTCTTCCCTTGGAAGAAAGTATTTTCTATTATCAAGGTATAATCAAACGTTAGAAATCTTGACAGCTTAAAGATAAAAATACAATATTAGATGGCAAGAAAAATTTACACAGATGGCACAGGCACTACAGAACTAAGGGACTTACAGAGACTCCAGCGTAAGAAACAAGCTTGTGCGGAACATTATTAACATCAACACAATAGAACCGCAATCTGCATCACATGGTTGAATGAAAATGAGTAATAATCTTAATTATAAAGCCAACTGGTCTAATTTTACCCATTCAAATTCTTTAAAGCTTGCTAACTCTCCTTTAGGATGAATGCTAATAACATAATGTTTCTTTCTTTTGTATAATTATACAAGAAAAAACTTGTCCATGAACGGTCATCAGTGAAAGAGAGAGAGAGAGCGTGTATTTGCACACATCATTCCAGCAGTCCTAGACGGTTTTCAATAAATTGAACTCAAACAGGACTCGGGAAAAGAAATGGAAGGATGCAAGAAGCAAGAGGACAGCTGATGAACAAATAATGCCACAAATATAGACACCAAACATTGAAAGTACCTAGCTAAACACTTTCCTCTCTCCCAGTTCTGCTTGAACATTAGCCAGGATGGATCTGATTCTCCTAAGGAAGGCTTTTCCAATTTTGTGGCACAGCTTCAGCGGGCATCACTAAAAATGACATAATATCAGTTTTTTGATGCCCTTCAAGCTAGTAAACAGAATCTCAGACATGTTCTGGGAACAGAAGGACAAGAACTAAAGTGTCTTTCAAGTTAAGAGCTCAAATCAAAATTGCTAGCAAACAAAAGCTACAAGTTTCAACTCTTTAAATCAATTGGGCAATAGTTCATTTTTCCATATCTTTAAAGCGAAACAATCTTTTAAAAAGTGCTGCACATGAAAAATGGAAAATAAAGCAAACCTTGGATAGAAGTCAGCTGCCAATTTTTCCAATTGCGGTTTCAAATATATACACTTTCTGCACCACTTTGCCATCCTACAAATACAAATACCTTCGATAAGTTTCACTACAACAGAGAATACAGAAAAGCCTTGGTAAATGCATCTATTCCAAATTTATTCACAAACTTTCTTTTTTATTTTAGATGTTCATCAATTCATCAAGGAAATGGAAAGACACAATTATATTTCAACATAGGAACATAAAATGCACAGATATTAAAAAAAAAAAAGTTGTGTGTGTGAGTGTGTCCATGAAAATCATTCTTCAATGATAGTTTAATCAGCTTAAGAACCAACAACAGCAACAACCACATTCTGAAGGCATGAAAAATTTTCTGCAAAATTTCAAAAATCACCTTTGTTGAAGAAACAAGAATAGCAAATCCAGGTAATATCACTCATAAAGGCATCATTACAAAGGAATAACAGAAGCACAAATGGCAATAAACTATTTTGGAGCTTCTCCAAATCCAAAGTTTGATATTAATAGTCTTCTAGCTAAGCAGAGATTTTCATTAGTTGTGAATCTCAGAACAATGAATATCCACAAAGAAATAAAGATATTCTCACTGCTATTCCAATCCAATTACCAAGTAACCTAAGCAAAAAAAGGATCATCAAGCAATCCCAGTATAACCAATTATTAAGAACAAAATCATGGCTAGAGGGTTAAGACATGAAGGTCTCCTGCTACCCTTAAGTTCCCACATATTTTTCTCAATCAAACATAAACTCAGGTACAGAAACAGACTAAACAGAATCAAAATCTCACTACTTCAAAATTCAAACAATCACCCCCCGCCCGCCCCCCAAAAAAAAAAAAAAATTCCCATCAAGAAAGTAGATAGTAAGATACCAAACGACAATAACAAACTCCTCAAGCTGCTGTGCCTCA
>CATIWM010494832.1:0-20760 GCA_949671775.1 Mallotus repandus
ATGAATAATTATGAACTAAGCATCTTCAATTATTGTTAACCAAATAATAAATATCTTCAACTGTTGTAACAACAAAAAAAAAGGCTAAAAAAATAAAAAAATATAAACAAAAATCAACAAACCAAAACAAAAAAAAAACTAAAAACAACAACTGAAACAATTGAAACAACAAAACTTTTGTTGATTGTTATTTATTTGTTTATTTTTTACTATTTTTTAAATTATTTTTTATTAAAAAATATAAAAAACAACAATTGAAACAACAAAACAACAAAAATCAACAAAATTTTATGTTGTTGATTGTTATTTTTTTTTAATTTTTACTATTTTTTAAATTATTTTTTCATTATTAATGACAAAATTAAGGTCATAAATAATTTTTTTTTACTTTTATTAGTATTAATGATAAAAATAATATTTTTTTTATATATCTCATGATTTTTATTTTTATTTTTAACAAAAATAAACAAATATAAATAAAGAGAAATAACAAAAACAATTGAAACTTACAACTGAAACAACAAAAACCAACACAAATAACAAATTTTTACTGTTGTTGATTATTGTTGATTTTTTATTATTTTTAAATTATTTTTCATTATTAATGATAAAATTAATGCCATAAATAAAATTTTTACTTTTATTAGTATTAATGATAAAAATAATAATTTTTTTTTATATATCTCATACTTTTTATTGTTTTTTATTGTTATTTTTTATTTTTAACAAAAATCAACAAATATAAACAAAGACAAACAACAAAAACAATCGAAAGCAACAACTAAAATATTAAAATCAATAAAAGCAATAAAAAATTGCAGTTGTTAATTTTTGTTATTTTTTTTGTTTTTCATCATTAAGAATAAAATTAAGACAATAATTATAATTTTTACTTTTATTAGTATCAATAATAACAATAATAATTTATTTGATATATTTGATAATCGTTTGCTATTTTTACTGAAAAATAATTATTGAATACTTTGGGTAATTTTTACTTTAATTAGTTTAATTTCTAAATTCTAAATAATTATGAAAAAATTAATTATTGAAGACTATGGGTAATTTTTGTTTAATTAGCTTAATTTTTATATTCTAAATAATAGTAAGTTTCAAAATTAAAAAAAATATTATTTAGAATATAAAATTAAATTACTTAAAATATACAAATTAATTACATAAATACAATTAACTTAAATTAAATATACCTTAAAAATAGTAAATAGATTAAAATTATAGAAAAAAGGAAAAAAAAATTGAAACTTATTCTATTTTGTCTCTTTGTGTTTGAAATAAAGGTTACTTTTTGACCCAAACTCAAAATCATTGCAAATTTATAAAGGACAATACTAATGGGTAATGTCTCTCCAAAATTCCAAAATGACCATGCAAAATTTTTTTTATAGGGACTAAACTAGTCATTTGTTAGGGTCTAAACTAGTAATTTGTCACATAGACAAGAAAATTGCCAAAGTTAATGCCAAAGCTTAAAAAATGGACCACTTTTGAGATAAAAATGAAAACAGCAAAAACAAAAGTGAAAGAAACAAAAATCCCAAGCCATGAACGAAATAAAACTGATCAAACGGTACATGGTGTGAAATTTTTTCTAATATTTTAGTATATAAATTTCAATTAAGTGTGTGTATAGCCCAAAATATAATTTTTTGATTTAATTATATTGAAGTTCAATTAAACCCACAAGCTTACAATTAAGTAATAAACCAACCCATAAAAAGAGAGTCTTGAGAAAGAAGTAAGAAAGATGCTTGAATATTCTGTAACATGCTAAAAAGTTGATGCATTGAGGAAGCAGAGACCTTTGAAATTTTACATTGAAAATTAACTGAAGTTGATATTAATTGATGTTGATGACATTGGTCTGCAAAAGATAGTAGAACAATAGAGGAAGAGGACACATCAATCACCAATCATTAACAACTTAATCAACAACACTTATACACTCATCTGTCATCAACAATTATCATATTTTCCAATTTTACTAACTTTTCTATTTTCTATTTAATTTGTTTGCAAATACCATCTTGTTATAAAATTTTCTTTTTTATTAATACAATCAAATCATCTCAAACTTTCCTATTTATTGTACACTGCCAAATTTACAAATATCATTAGAATTTGAACAAACTACAATAAAGGAGCTTGGGAATCCACGTCATTTGAATAAAAGTCAAGTTTCATTTTGAGAAAATAATCCTCTTGTATGCTTACAATTTGAATTGAACCCAGTTCGCCACAAAATACAGTAACACTATTTTAGCACACACAATGGGACCATTCTAATGAGATGATCAAACTAAGAAGCAGAGAAGAAGTTTCCTAGGTTGGTAATCCAACCAATTCGCCTCAAATTAATGGAGGCTTGGTGCTTTAGGATCAAACTTAGAAAGAGGCACCTTTCGGCTCTACAAGCTAAAATTTGGAATCATTAATACTTTTTTTTTAACAATGAGGGTACTAATGTCCAAGCTTTTTTTCAAAAGGAATTAAGCTAATGCAGAATTCAATGTTGTCGATGAACAATTCTTTCCAAGACTCTATGCAGCAAATTAATAATGCTATTCAAAAAACTATGTAAGAGATTATGAGTTCATTAGATAGAATGAACAAACAACTTTCCAAATAGGAAAGTCAGAATTCTATACCAAAAGTGGTATAAAATTCAACATCAAAAGCAATATGAACATTCATCTGTTGCTAAACTAAATTCTAAAGGAATCTAGATTCATGATAATGATAGTAGGACAAATCTCACAACTTGAAATTTATGACCAAGAGGTTGTTCATCAAGGAACAGCCCCAAAGGGCAATATTCCACCTATGGAACAAGCAATTCTTCAGGGCCAAGCACTCATTTCTCAAGATTAAGTACAAGTTCTTCAAGCTTATTTGCATTCTCTTAAGCCCCCAAGGGTAAAAATAAAGTTGAATACAGAAAAGGAGGAGGCAATAATTATTGAGGATAATCCCTTTCCATCAGTGATAATAATCAATTCTATCAATGTGGACATGGACCTAATGTAGAAAATCATAAAGTTAAAGGAGGTGCAGGACACATGTGACCATCCTTTTAGAAAATATGACTCAAAACCATCATCTATAGATATTTCTATAGAGTCTATTATTCCAACAGATTGGAGTGAGGAGTTTAGAAATAAAAATGCAAAACAAAATCAGATCTGACATCCCAGTTGGAGACTAAACAAACCTAAGACTTGTTGGATGCCTATTCCACATGGGAGATACTTAACAATAGAGAGAAAGTTCTTAACTTTAGATAGGAGGCCACCATTTGTACCTAATTTCAAATTTAGGCCAATGAAGGATGAAAGGTCTATGCCAAAATGTAGATAACCCAGATTTGTGGTGTTACCATATATCTTGCCAAGCAAGTAGTGGCATAGGGTGAAGCATAAAATATTTTCTCAGCTATTAACTAACACACAGAAAATGAGACTTTAGAGATAAAAAGTAGCTGAGAGAAAGAAAAAAGAATAATAGGTTGAATATGATGTTAAGTACAAATTCAATCCTACAACTATAGAGGATTCAATTTTAAACAAAGAGTCTATTAACAGTTCAAATAAATCAAATGTTGAGTTTGATAACTTTGGATGTGTTGCATCTTTTAAGACTTTACCTTAAGAGTTCATGATGCAGGTTGCTAATAAGAGAATACTCAAGGGCAACATCTTTGAGTGACATGAAGGATCACTTTAACGGCTTAATAATCTAAGCCATTAAATCAAATCAATCCAAGAGGATCATTCTGGAGAAACCATTAGGAGAGGTAACCAAAATAACAATTGTTTTACTAATTGAGATTGTTGTTGATAGCAAAAAACCTATCAATGCTTTCTTTGTGGTGGATTTAATTATAATACTCAATTTAGGGAGGGATTATTTTGTATAGAACTAACTAAAATGCTAAGTCTAAATAAATAATTGCTTGAATACTGATTCTTTTCAAGTTTAATTTTTATCCTTTGAAGAGTATCAAAAGAGGTAGAGTTGAAAAATATTTCCAACTATATGGGAAATAAAAGCCAAGTAAATGAAATAATATCTGTCCTTTGGATAGAAATTTGTTATATAATATATAGTGGCAATATTTTGCTTTTTTGATTTTCCATGTTGTCTTGATAGCCATTACCATAAATAAATAAAGTTTGAATTTTATGACGTTTGTTGTTCTTTTTTGGTGTATAGGAATAAGTGTTGTGAATAGTGATGTATTAATTAAATTTTAGAAGCATAACAGATGAAAATTGGACTTTTTATAGTGCATGGTTGTGTTGCACGTTTGGTGGTGTGATTAGTGAGTTGGTGATGATCCTAGCCAAAAGGTTAGACATTTTTTCTATAAGAATTCAAAGCTATGTCTAATGGAAAAGTAATAAACAAATGCAAAGTAAATCCTTAAGATGGAAGTAATGATTGCTAGAACATTTTAGCATTTAGGTTAAAATATGAAATGTCAAATTATGCTAGCTAAATGGAGAAGTAGCAAAATAAGTATGTGAAAAAATGATGGCTTACTAACAAGTAAATTCAGTTTAGAAGTAAGCTTTATATGCCATTAAAAGCTAAATATGCCTTATTTAAATTGCTAGCAAAAGTTATAAGGTGACAAGTATGCCAAAATGAGTGTTATGGGCTAAACATCATATAGAGCAAATTTTAGAGACACGGTTCTTATTAAAGGAATGAAATTTCTATAAAATGGCCCTGAAGATTGAGGTTGGCTTTAGCCAAATAATATAAAGAAATTATTTTTCCCATAAAGTAATTTAATTTGGCTTGGAGATGCTCTAAAGATACTCAAGTAAAAGGTTGAGATGCATATGTGAAGAACATTCAAGGTTTAGATAAATGACAAAGTTTGTTGATTTCTCTAAGAAATTCATCAAGTGAGTTGCGAAAATCCTAAATAGATGATGATACAAGAGCATTTTACAAGTTAGTTTTAGCTAATAGTGCAAAAATAGTGAAAATTGCAAAATTTTTTCCCGAGGAGTTAAAATGGGGATAAGTGGTAAAGCCATTTTTTAGTAGTACATATAGCCAAAACCAATAAAAATGTTATTTGACTAAAAATTTTACGTTGTGGAAATAATGGCCAAACATTGTATTTATGCTAAAACAATTTCTTGGCTACATGAATAATGTTTAAGAGCTTTGCAAAATTTATTGTTATCATGATTGCAGTAAAAATGTAGATTTATCAAAGTCCTCTTGGATTTATTGGGTAAAAATGACAAAAATAATTTTGGCTATGTCTTTGGTTGGAAAAATGAGTGAAAAATGTAAGGAGCTGTTTAATTTTGAAAAATATTTTCTATTTTTCTTTTCTAATTTTCTTTTTCTTTTCATTGTTTTCTAGTTTGCCATTTTCCAAACTAGAAAACATACAAATAGAAAATCAATTTGCTTGTTATTTTTTATTTTGCAATTTTTTCATATTCTCATAATTTTTTATTGAAATTTATTATAATAATTTTTATTTAATATAATAATAAATCATTTTAATTCATATGATAGTGTTTAATCTTAAATTTATTTATTTTATAAATTTTTTTAAATCATGCATATTTAATTAATTTCAATTTTAATCATGAGACTGCAGTGGTGGTGTTTGTGGAGGTGGCAAAAGTTATAGTAGTAGTGGAGGTAGTGCGTGTTATGATTGTGGTGGTGTTGGTAGCGAAGGTTGTGGTGGTAGAGGTTGTGGCGAGGGTGCCGTTGATGATGGTGATACAACCATTATATTAGGAGGTTGTGGTAGTGGTGGTGACAGAGGTGGCAGCGACAGTAGTATTATTGTTGCAGCCATTATGTTAGGAGGCTATGGTAGAGGTGGTAGAGGTTATGGTAATAGTAGAGATAATGGAGGTTATAGTGGTTGTGGTAGTAGTGGATGTTATGGTGGTAGTGAAGGTAGGGGAGATTATGGTGGTGGTGGTGCTGGTAGAAATAGTGGAGGTAAGGAAGGTTGTGGTAGTGGAGTGGAGATGAAGGTGGTGGTGGTGGTGGTAGTGGAGATGGTGGTGGAGGTAAAGGTAAAGAAGGTTGTGGAGGTGGTGGTTGAGGTAGAAGTGGTGGTTGAGGTAAAGGTGGTGGCGGAGGTGGTGGTGGTGGTAGTAGTAGTAGTAGCGGAGATTGTGGTGGTAGTGGTGGTTGTGATAGTTAAGAAGGTTGCAGTAAATGTCAAAATATTAATTAGAAAATTTGGAAAACATCTTTTGTTAGTTTTCTAAAACCTTTATAATTTGGAAAATAGTTTTTTAGTTTTCTAAATTAGAAAATATCATAACTAAACAATAACTTTTATTTTTTAGTTTTCTTGGAAAACTTTTATGGAAAATAGACCTTATTTTCCAAAACTAAACAAGCCTAAATGTCTTTATGGAATAAAGTATGACAAATGTTTTAAAGCTGATGAAAGGTTAAGAATAAAAGTTGCATGAAGTAGTAATCTAATAGTGATATGGTGAAAATTTAGGATATTTTCCTAAGGAATTAAGCTTTAAATCATTAATTAATTTAGATTTTATTTGAAAATGATTCCAAAAGGCTAAAATCAATTTGGTTGAAGGCATTTAAACTGAATATTTTGCTACAAAAGTAAACATTTAAGTAAAAATTAATAAAGGAAAGCCTTAAGATCTAGCCGAAATGAAATATATTCGGTCTATTATTGCAAAACTAACATTTTAACAATCATTGTTAATTAAACAAAAAGGCATTTTCAGGTATATTTTGACAATATTATGAGAATGAATTTAAAATCTACATTCTGCTTGAGAAAGTCCAACTTACAAAGAACAAATTGAGCTATTAGTGTGTGGAGAATAAATTATGGCAAGGAAGTGAGAATTAAGCTGAGATTGAAATGCCAATGTCTGATGAATAAATCAGAACATAAATTTAATTGAAGAAGTTGCTTATTATAGCAAAATTTCATAAAGAAAATTCCTAAAATCTTTGTTAGCTAGTACTTCATCAACTGATTTCACTTTTAATCAACACTTCCTTAAAGTAATTTTTAATGAGATCAATAGTTCCGTAGGGGGGAAAATGGCAAAAATACAAAATGCAAAATGCCTTAAACACCTATTTTCATAGCAACAAATTGTCATAACAATTTTCACAATAATATAAAAAAAAGGAAAAAGCAACACAACAATCTAATTGGAATGGCATCCAGTCATAACCCAATCAATTTCATTAAGTCATAACATAATTTAAAATTATAAAAAATTTTATGAGTGGTGAAACTTCTCTCTGAAATAAGTCTTGATTTGAGGAAGTCTTGGGGAATGACCTTGAAAAGTGACTATGGGGATATGACTAGAATAACTTACTGAAAAAGGAGAGGTTGTATCTTCATGAGAAGAAGTGATAGCTTGTGGCAATGAGGCGACCTTTTGTCACTTGTGAAACTACAACTGGTAAAGTGGCTTGAGGAGTTATAGGTGGCATAATATGCTCACTTGAGGAAGCAAAGTTGCATGAATGGAACAGGTAGCAGTAAATGAAGGTTGCACTCTTATAAGGAATGATGGCAATAGTAGTTAGGTCAGTTCAGGAAATTCGTGAGAAAGGAGGCAGCAAGTTGCACGCACTTCGCAAGTTTGAGGTAGCAAGTAGAGCTCGATTATAGGGTTCGATGTGCTCCTCATATGTCTCTCGACCGTTTGATGCAACTAATAAGTCAAAGAAGATGAGAGAACACAAGCTTGGTGCAATATTGCTCATAAGTAGCTGACAAAGGAGTGATAGCCTCAACTAAGCAGAGAGCCAACGATGGCGCTCCGAATTAGTGACAACAATAGTGATGATGATGTTAGTGATTAATGGTAAGAGGAGAAGAATGAGGTGATGCTTCGTAAGTTAGAAGATTTCAATTGGGATGTTTATTGATTTGAGTATTGTGAAATAATAAAAAAAATGGAAGAATTTGACTTGGGTCTGTTAATTTATGAAGAAATCGGATGATGGGTAAGTGAATTTATGAAGAAATTGAGATTGAAAAGAAGAATTAATGAGATATTTTAGAGAAGAAGTAAAGGATTTTTGTGATAAAAAAAGAAGTCTTAAGAAGAAGATGTAATGGGTATTGATATATTGTAGAGATTTGAATGAGCGTTTTAATTTTTTGAAATTTCTTAAAAAATTGAAATATAAAGATAAAATATGTGAGTAATTGGAACAAGGAGAAAAGTAAAGAAAATTTTAAATTCTAAGGGAGAATGGGAAATAAAAACATAATTAATTATGAGTTTGGCCCAAACTAATCATATGCATGGGTATTATTTGAGCCATAAATATAATTTTTTGGATTTAATTATATTAAAGCCCAATTGAGCTCACAAACCTATAATTAAGTAAGAAACCTAAACCATAAAAAGAGAGTCTTAAGAACGAAAGAAGAAGACACTTGAAAATTCTGGAACATGCTAAAAAACTAATGCATTGAGGAAGTAGAAATTTCTAAAATTGTAAGTTGAAAACTAAGGAGTTCGTTGCAAGTGAAGAAACACTTATAAAAGGCAGCATAGTAATGGAGGAAGAAGACACACAACTCAACACAGGTTAATCACCAATCAACAACAACCAATCATCAACAACTCAATCAACAACACTTATTTGTCATCAACAATTTTCATATATTTCAGTTTTACTAGCTTTTCTATTTTCTATTTAATTTAGTCTACAAATACCATCTTGTTCCAAATTTTCTTTTCATGATACAATCAAATTATCTCAAATTATCTTATTTACTATGCACTGCCAAATTTACAAATCTCATTAGAATTCGAGGAAATAGTGACAAAAGAGCTTGGAAATCCACGTTGTCTCAATAGAAGTCAGATTTTATTTTGAGAAAATAATCCTATGGCATGCTTGCGCATTGAACGGAACCCGATTCAAAAAGATCTAAAATCATGTCAAAGTATTTATCTTATTCAGTTTGGTCTGGAACTAAAATTATTTTGTTTCATATAGTTTAGTATTTTCTCTATTTCATGCTCACCCCTACCCATTAATGAATTTTACTATATAATAAAATAAAATAATTATTAAATTAAATTACAATATATTTTTATCTTTAGTAATTACAATATAAATTTTGTAAAAAATTATGAAAAATGAAAAAATTATTATATAAAATTTTAAATTTATGTTCTTTATTAAAATAATTTGGTTATTTTTTAATTTTTAAAATGACAATACTTGTTAATATATATAGATATATATTAATACTTTTAATTAAATTTAAATAAAATTATTTGTTGAAATTAAGCTGTCAAATGATGAAAATTTTAATGACTATGCTTAACAGTCATGAATGCAACATATATCCAACACAAGATGGTAAAAATTCTCATCAAAATTGAACCAAAAGTAAGGTTATTAGACAGTCCCAAAAGTTAAAAATAGTAATAAAAATTTTAACTTTTAAAATATTATAGTAAATAATTTTCGTTTGAGATTTAAAATATTGTCAAATGAACTATTAATTATTTGACAAATACAATGATAAAATTTTTAAAATTTAATGGTTCATATTGTCAAAGTTATTAAACTAATTGGAATGAATTATTAATTAACCTAAATTTTATCTTAAGGAGTAAATGCACTGCATGGGTATAATTAAAAGAGGTTTAAAACACAATCACGGTATATTTTTAGAATTCTGTGAGACAAATTCCCGTGAAAGTTAAAATTTAGTTCAAATAAATACCCCTAAAAGTATGAATAAGTTAACAATTAGTTCTAAAATTTACTTTATTAACAAATTAACACAATTTTTTTTTTTTTTGCAAAATGATTGTTTATATAAAATTTTTTATACATTAGAGATATAAACGAGACATATGCAAAATTTGTTTTAAATGTATAAATATATAGAGATTTGATAAAATGTAAATAGATAAATGGTTATATTTTGTTATATTTGAAAGAATACAACAAAGGAGCTATTTATACAACAATTCTAGGACTCAATGAAATAAGTAAATGGCTATGTTAATGGGATAGGAATCTACATATAGTACTAAATAATACAAATCATATACTCATGAGCAAAGAAGGAATATGCATTTTTTCATTTCCTCTCAAGTTGGAACATGGATATCACATGCATTTAGGGGTAGCTACAGGCCGGTTAGGATTCAAAATTTGCTCGGTCAAAACCAAGATCAGAATCACTCAAACTGATTCAGAATCGAGGGAGGGATTGGTTCAAGGCCACTTTCACCTTTCTTGAAACCGTTAACCACTAGTTTTGGTTATGAACCGGACAGTTCCAGTTCCAAACCGTAAGACAGAAAAAAAAAAGGGTTGTTGCAACATGCAACGATCCAAAATGAGACTATTGCATGTTGCAACGGTCTCCAGCGCAGGAGGACCCAAACATACCTCCCCCTATTTTTAATTATAAATTAAAAAATAAATTGAAAAAGATAATTTTAACCCCCTCTAACAACTATATAACAACTAGTTTATGTAGTTATTTTAGGAAGTTCAAAAATTAATTCTATTGTCTATAAATAGATGTGGGGGAAGGAGATTTTACTCACAAATCAAATTCTCTCTAAATTCTTTACATTTACATTCATTAATTTCAATTTATATTATGTTTCAATTATTCACTCTATAATATAATATTTTATTTATTTATTCACTTTCATATTCAATAATATTTTTTAATTATTTCACTATTTCTAATTTTTTATTCATTCTTTTAATTCTCCAATATTTTATTCACTCATTATTTTTTTTTTCAAAAATGGCAATGTAAGTGGTAGATTAAGATCACAATATTTTGGTGAATCACAATCAAATATTGTTGATTTAGATAATATGATGGATAATTTCGAAGATAATTATCCAACACAAGAAAGTCAAGAAGCTTGTGTGGATGAAATTGCAATAAATATTCCACCACAAGTTCAATAAGAAAAATTTCAATCCGATATTTTAAAGTGCATTTTAAGAGGCAGCGTAATACAAATGACACTTATGATATTATTTTCTATTATTGTGGCCAAAGTTACAAATTCAAAGTTGGAGGTGGCTATAGCATATATAGAAGGCATTTGATGAACAAACATTCATGACAAAATTGGTGCTGAAAAGAGACAATCACAAATTTTCGGGTATACAACATCCTCTTCTTCTAAATTATTCAAATATAATGATGAACAAATAAAATAGAATTAGCTAGAATGATTAGTATGAAACATTTATCTTTTAATTTTGGTGAAAAAGTAGGTTTTGTTAATTATTGTCAATAAACATTAAATCCACAAATTAAACACGTGCCTAGAAATATTCTTAAACATACTTTATTTATTTATAAAAATAAGAAAAGAAGAATTATAGAAATTATTTATAAACTTTAATGGACATGTATGCATTTGTAGTGATATTTAGAGTGATCATTGGCAAAATCATTCATATATAGGTATTACATGTCATTGGATTGATAATTATTGGTTATTATAAAATAATTATTGCATTTAGAGTTTTAAAGGATAGGCATACCATCGATAACATTTTTAGAATTATTAAAAATAGTTTAGAAGAATATGGATTAGTAATTTTTTTTTCAATTTATTTTAATTATGCGGTTGCAAATACAACATTAATTAATGATCTCCAAGCTTTTCATTAACCTAATAGTGGAGGTAACATTTTTCATGTTAGATATGCATGTCATGTTTTGAATTAATTTTTGTTCTAAATGGTTTAAGATCTTTGGATGTGCTTCTACCTCCTATTAAAAAAGTAATTTTATTTTTATGGACACATCCACATGTTATGAAATCATTTGTGAAGAAAATGGTAAAAGACTTAAAAAATTCTCAAGAGATGTTCCAACTCTTTAGATTTCAGCTTATAAATTATTAAACAAGTCATATGGATATAGAGATTTATTATGCACATTTATTTCCGATAATGTGTCTCAAATTAATTTATATCCATAAAATTGGGAAATTCGCACAAAACTTTTAGATATTTTAAAAGTTTTTTAATGATGCAACATATATTTTAAGTCATGTTTATTATCTTGCATTCCATTTATTATTAATTGAACGCATTAATGTTGTTTGTGCATCACACGAACACGAACATGAAAATGATATTATTTTAAGAGAATCAATTTTAATAATGAAATTTAAAATGGTTAAATTATTTTAAATGTATTCAATTAATCAATCTTGTTGCATGTGTTTTTTACCTAGGTTTAAAATAGATGCATTAAATAATTATTGAAGTGTATATTATGAATGTTTAGATCTTAAAGATAATAATGAAATTGATATTGATTCAATAATTAATAATGTTAGAAGAATATTATTAGAATTATTTAATCAACATAATGAAGATATTTCTACTTCTAGTTCTACATCTTAGAGTTTATCTATTCCTTCTTCTACTTTTACTGGTAGTCAAGTTTAAGATGAACAAACTAAAATTAGTATAGGTTATTGTGTCTTGATACAAAGACATTGAGGATCATTCAATTCATCTCTCTAACTTAACATTTATTTAACAACTAATTTTGAGTTTAGTGGCAACAAAATAGGGGAAGATTTTTTTGTCCTTAAATGGTAGAGTCGACACCAAAATATATTTCCGGTCCTTGCACAAATTGTTAAACAATTTTTTTGTAGTCCAATCCGTTGAACAAGCATTTAGTGCGGGAGGAAGTATTTTGGATGAGACTCGAACTTAATGGCTCCCCGAATCATTGAAGGCACAAACATGTGTTGATGATTGGACTAAAGCAACATTAAGGACATAACAAATTGAAAGAGAAGAACATGAAGATTTTTTTGACTTCGCAATTGAAGGAGGAATGGGAACTTCAACTTCCGATGTAAGAAATGATTAAATTTAAAAGGTAAAGGGGTGAATAATTTTCAAAGATAGGTAAGAGAATTTGTTGGCTTTGATTCCTCTAAACCCTAAGAGGATATTTATGCAACTTAATTTTTTGTATGAAAATTAAGTTCAAGCCCTTTAAGTTTTGTTCATTTTATTTTTCTAATTTAATTTATTAATTCAAACTCTTTAATTTTTTTTTATTTCAACCCAATATATAAATGGTACACTAACTTAATATATTTACTTTAATTTTAATTTTAATTCAAACTCTTTAAATTTTTATTTCAAGTTAATTTTTAATTTTTATTTCCATTTCAAAGTAATTTATTTACCCTTTAAAATAATTTAAATTAATTTTATAATATGAATATTATTATTTTTAATTTAAAAGTAAATTATTTATTTTTAAATTAAAAATATCATTTAAAAAATGAACTGAGCTAACCGAAATCGAATCTGGAACTAGCAGGTTTGAAATCAACCTGAAATTAGGGGGTTAGGCCAGTTCCAATTCGGTTTCACTACCATGAATTGCTGATTCATGTACTGAAACCTGCAGTTCCAGAACTGACCTTACATACACCTAACTTGTGAATAATGAACTAGAGAACTCCTTCCCCAGAGGCTTTAAACATTAGCCAATTGATACAAAGAAGGAATATAACTAGTTTGGAGTATACCTTCTTTAATTTTCTCAAGAATTAAACTGAATTTATTTTCATATGTTTGGTTCATTTATAGAAAATTAGGTTCATAGCTATTTGAAAAGTTGATTTACCATCATAAAATTGTCATGGGCTTTATAAGTGGTGCCCAAGTCATTAAGTAAATACCTTAATCATTGCATTTTATAAGTTGTTGTGGCCACACATCGGTACTTGCGTCAATAAAAAAAAAAGTGAAATTGTACCTTTTTTTTAATTTTCCATAATATGGGAGATGGCTAAGGAAAGTGTTGTAGCTTAGAGTGGAGAGATGAGTGGTTTGTCAATTTGCCCAATTTAAGTTGAAATAGTTTGTCAAGTGAATGGAACTTGAAGAAGGAAGAAGACTATTTTGTCTTGGGAATCTTTTGAGATATCAAAGCAAATGTAGAGTAGGATCCATGTGAGGCTTATATGGTTATTGCATAAATTGATGAAGAATATGAATAGTATAAAAATGTCAGATCTAGTAATAGTGAAATAAATTAATCGGCTAATTAAACAACAATAAGAGGCAAGATCATTAAGAAGATCATCACCATTGGAAACATCGAGTTTTAAATGTTGTTCTATAAGAATTGCTGTTATCTAGGCACCTAAAAGATCCATGTCATCAAGAAGTTATAGGGTATATTTTTTACGAAATATAGATACCTTTAGAAGATAAAAACACTTTAATGCCAAAAGATATTTAAGTGGTCCTAAATACTTGATAATTTGCAATGTAAATATGATTTCAAATAGAAATTGCTAAGTCATTACCAGCAATAATAACCTCATCAATGTAAACTAAGACAAAAGTGTGAAAAGGGCCCTTAAATCTTAAAAATTGAGAGTAATCGACTTTGTATTATGAAAAATGAATATCAAGTAAAGCAAGAGAAAATTAAAGAAACTAAATTTTCTAGAAGCTTTCTTGAGGCCATATAAGGATTTATTATGTTCACTTACTTCATTTTCCTTTGGCAAAAGCAATCAGAATACACATGTACACCTCTTCGAAAAGTTCACTATATAGGAAAGCAAGGAGGCAACATATTATTACTGAAAGAGCAGGATGAAGGGTGACTAAATGAGTCTTAACTTTGTATTGCACTCTAATAGGAATTATATATAAGCACTGTTATTTAAAAGATAATTACAAAGAGTTTATGACTAAATGAAAGATTATCCGATCACATAAACAAACTAGAAATTATCCGTAGCACCCTCTCGTAAGTTGAGTAGGAGGTGACACAATGGTCAACTTAGAATGAAGCTAAAGATAACAAGTTTTTGACAATGGCTTAGTCATGATATCTTCTATCTGATCTTCACTGGACAAATATTATACTTTCAACAGATTATTTGATACCTTATCTCCAACATAATGGAAGTCTATCTCAAGATGCATGGAATGCGAATGAAATATCGATGTGGTGGTAAGGTAAGTAGCCGAGAGATTGTCAAACCACATAATAAGAGGAGTAGTTGATAGATAACTTAGTTCATGGAAAAGTAATTGCAACTACTAAATTTCATTAGTGGTATAAGCAATAAACTTGTACTTAGCTTTAGTGGATGATCTAGCCATTATACGTTGCTTTTCAGAGCCCCAAGAGATCAAATTATGACCAACAAAAATACAGAAGCAAGATGTAAATTTTTTGTCATTTAGAGAGCTACCCCAGTCAACATCTATATATGTAAAAATGGCCATGTTCTATATAACTTTTAGATTAAAAGGCCATGAATAGACTTCAAGTACCTTAAAACACATTTGGTTGCCATCCAATGAGCATTTAACAGATAATAGCATATACTGAGATAACTTATTGACTAAGAAGGAAATTTCAAGCCTTGTGAATGCAAGATATTGGAGACCACCAATGATACTTTGAAATAACTTAACATTATGAAACATATCATTGGGATAAAAAAATAACTTATGTGTTGGATAGGTAGGGGTTATAACACCATTGGCTTCATGCATATTAGCTTTTGATAATAAATCATAAATATATTTTGTTTACATAAGTAATAAGCCATGTGATAGCCACTGCGCCTTGATACCTTAAAAATAATTAGGGGTTCCAAGATCCTTAAGCTGAAAATGAGAATATAAGAAAACAACAACAATATCAACAGTCATTGTGTCATTACCAGTAAGAATTAAATAGTCCACTTATACCAGGAAAACCATACGAACTGACGCTTTATAGTAGAAGAGGGAGTTGTCTATTTTAGAACAATTAAAGCCAAAGGAAATAAGTTATTCAGTTAAGCATCTAAGTTGTTCAGTTAAGCATTTGTGAGGAGCTTGATGAAGACCATATAAAGATTTCCTAAGTTTACACATATGGTATAGATATTTAGGATTAACAAATCTAGGTAGATGGCACATATAGACATCCTTATCAATTTTACCATTAAGAAATGCATTTGAGATATCAAGTTGCTTAATAGACTGGCTGAAAGAGAATGCAATTAAGGGAACTAGTCAAATGTTTATCAGCTTAACAACGGGACTCAATGTGTTACTCAAGTCAACACCAGGTTGCTATGTAAATCCTTTAACAACCAGATACACTTTGAAATGATTAACAATTCCATAAGGTTTCCAGTTGATACTATAGACCCACTTGTAGTTGGGAATGTTTTGTGTTTGAGAAGGGGGAATAAGATCCCATGTATTATTGAAAAGTAAGGCATTATACTCCTCTAACATAGCTTGACACCAATGAGGATATTTAAAAGCTTGAATAAAGGTAGAGGGTTCATAAGTGTTAACCATGGATGAAAAAATTTTAGCTTTGAGAGATATAATTTGTGATCTTGTGAACATGGGATTATCTCAATGTATATAGGGTGAAGATAAGGGTTGGTTGGTGTTATAATTAGAGAGATAAACTATAAGAGAAAGTTTAGGAGATATAAAAATTAGAGTTGGTGGAGATTGAGATGAGGATGGTAGTATTGGACTAGGTTTTTGGGTATGAGTAAAAATCTGGTGAGAAATGTATTGTGAGATTTTGTTTGGTAAGGAAGGTATAAGTAGAGTTGCCGGTACTAGTAATGTAGCAGGACTCAGATTATGGATAATAGTGGTAGCATCATGAGTTTGATTAAAAGGAAAGACATGTTCACCAAATACATGATAGGAAATTAGTACTTTTTGAGTGAACATATCAAGACAATAAAATCTTTTATGAATTTTATTATAACCATGGAAAACACATATTGTAATACATAGTGCCAATTTATTACTTGAATATGGTTTTAACTAGGGATAACATAAATAACCAAAAATGCGCATATCAAGATAATTAGGAAAGGACTGAAATTGTAACACTTTTCCCTTCCATTGCCTTACCAAAAACCCCCATCCAATGACAACATTGTCAGAGAAGAGCGTTACCTTAAAGCTAACAACATAATATCACAATAATCCTTAATATAATATCTCTTGAATTGTAGAAGTCTTACTTAATTAATATAGTATTTAACTTCTAATAGTTTAATGATGGCAAGTAGCATATGATTTCACAACTTAACATATATGTACATAATAAGGTGTCTTATTACCTCTACACAATAACATCGATAATATACATACAAGAGTATAGGTTATATAGAATTGTAAACAAAATACAAGAATACTAAATATCATTGATAACCCCCTCTTAGAGCCTTGATTTGGGATTAGATGCACATCCATGGGCCCATACATCTCTAGCCTAAGGGTCACGCTTATACACCCATCTCAGGAGCAAAAAAGAACAACTATAAAATAGGGGGTGTAGCTTGGCCATATCAAAAATAGAAAAAGGAGATGTGCCAATTTGACTCATATCTAGGTCAGGGTGACCTACACATTCTCAAAAGTCTCATAGAAAACTCAGATCATGGTGCACACACTATTTAAGTTCTCTTCTCTGATAACAAATATACGAATAGAGGCTCCTATAGACTCAACAACTACTTTGATGGCTAACTCTGCATCCGCATTATGACATATAATATATCTCACATGGGTCTTAATCAAGGTCATCTCATAGGTCACCATGGCCTATCGCACAACCATTCTAAATATCTTTATCTAAACAAAATAAAATATACAACCTATATTGGAAAATATAAAAGAGAAACGAGTGTGAGTAAATTCATAAGGAAATTACCTAGTGAGTAAAATAACATCAAGGAATACCTCATACCTCAAAGAGCAGGAATCAAATGTAATTTAAGGATACAGAATATCAAAAATTAAAAGAGTGCTCAACAATCAATCAAATATTGAGGTTCAATATAATATAAAAAAAATTATCTTAGCATTCTCATTTTAAAAATTTAGTGTTTATATTTCAGTTATAAATTTCAAGTACAGTTTCTTTCATTAATTAAATTCTATTTTCACAATCTTGTTCCCGTATCTTCTTTATTACATTGATTGTATTATTCAATAAGAAAGTTTGCGCATGAAAACACAATAAACTCTAGTCCAGATGTATATAAACTTATTAACATATACATTATAGTCTAGACCTGAAATATTAGCAATTATATTGTATTTCTAAATAGTTTGACAGTACCATAATCATTAGCTTATTCTCAGAGTACACTAGTCCTTAGCTCTTACCCAAAGTGCACTAACTCATAGCTCTTTCTCAGAGTGCACTTACTCATAGCTCTTTCTCAAAGTATAATAACTCATCGCTCTTTCTCTAAGCAAAATAGAATTAGTATGCCTACTTGTTAACTACATAAATTCACTCCAAAGGCATATTGAATTTATGCGCTGTCCTAAAGATAATTTTTAATTCATGTTGGTCAATGCTATCTCAATTGAACACAAATTTTCTCTTACTCAAGTACTGATACTCTTGTATAATTATCATAGATATATCACATTGAATCATTAGATAATTTCTCCTTTGTTGTTCAATAGTGTAATTTGAGTATTCACAAAATTCTTTTCATTTGAACATATGTTATGTGGTTTTTTGAAATATACTCATTTTTAGTTTTAAGGAATTTCATGACTTCAGTCTCTATGATGGAGACTTGGATAATTCTCGTAATTTCTAATTTTTTAAAATGTTCGTAATTTCTAATTTTCTAAAATGTTCATAGCATTTTCAGTATATTCATAAGTTGTGATTTAACTCAGTTTAAGCATTGATACAAGTCACTAAGGCGTTGTTCTAGTATTGAGGTGTCACCCCAATGTACTAAGGCATCGTCTTATTTATTGTAATGCTGTCTTATTGTATTGCAGTGTCGCCTTAGTGATCTGCAGTCATTCATTTTACTAACAATTCAACAGCAACCTAAAACAACCAAAATTAACTTATTTTTGCTGGAAGCTTTTAGTGACATGTTTTGACCATTATTCCATAAAATCACAGATTTTTGTTCACCTATTTAACTCAATTTGCAACCTTATTCTCTAAAAATCTTTAAATAAAAATCTTGAAACTAATTATTTGAGTTAATATTGCTTTCATTTAACTACTTATATACGTCAAGATATTTTAAATCGATATTGACTTTAAAGTATATATATATCATTGTTATTGAAACTTTGAACTATATATATACGAATTCAGATTCAATTTGGACAAATAGTTCAAAGTTTAAACAATAATGATATTTAGTAAGCTGTTAGCATGACAAAAATTCATAGGTACATTCAAAAATTCATAAAAAATTTCATGGTCTATATTTTTAAATTATTTTCTCCAGATTTTTAGCGTGTGTCTCTAGAGCAATTTTCACCAATTGGATTTGTGAGTAAAGAGAAATATTAACAACACTTTGGAAAAGGTCGAGCTGATTGTAGGATTCACATAAGAAAAAGTATAGCTTTGAAAGACCATCTAAACAACATAATTTTATTTTTGCTATTTCTAATAAATTTGTAGGGGACACATTAAAGTTTTCACAAACATAAAAATCAAATCATTTCAAGTTACATAACTTTAGATATGGCCTATACAATTTTATAGTTCACACTAGAGATCTGCAATTTCGAATTTCTAAATTTTTGCAAAAATTTATTTGTTATATTTTTGATTTGTAATTCAAATACCAAAATGATAAATTATTTTTAATTTCTCAACTCTTTAATTCATAACAAGAATAAAGAAGACAAAAGCTCAAAACTTTATAATTTTGAGAATAATTTCTCTTGGATAGAGAATACAAAATCAGAGATTTTTCAACAAATAATTATCATAATTTGATACACGTAATAATCACCCTAGAATTTACCAAACATTACTTCAGAAATTCAAGCGATTGAACTGATAACTTTTAAGGAAGTTTCAAGAAATCAAAATAGAGTAAAAGAAGGAATCACCTACTTATTTCGACAAAATAAAATTCTTAATTACTCTTCTATTGATTTGCTTGCTCCTCCTATAAGAATCAAGATCAAATTCATGATTTATCATCATAAAACCAAGAACTAATGCGTACAAATCAATAGTGGCTAGGTAAATAATAGTTAGAGAGTAATATGCAACTTAAGATTTTACCTAATTCATAACTTTGATCTTAGCTATGAATCAGCTCATCTTCCCTTATTATTCTTTTCTGTGTTTTTTAACAGCTCTCAATCTCTCCTTCTCTCTCTATCTCTCTCTCCCCTTTAAGCTTTCTAAGCAAGAAGCTTGGCTTCCTTAAAGCTTTGTGCTCTTTAAAGAATGCTAATTCTCTTTTGTTTTTTCAAATGTCCTATTGCAAGGTTTCCTTCTCCTAACTAGTTGACACCTCGTGAAACTAATTTTTTTAACTCCCCTAATTTGACATCATTTAATTTTTGAGTCCTCACCACTTTATTTTTAATATAAATTAAGCCTCTTTAATTGATTAATTTTTTAAATCAATTTAGGACTTAATTTAATTAATTACTTATTCATTATACGAATCAAAATCTCCACGTTAAATGTCTGAGGACACGGATGTTACAATTCTTTTCCTCTAAAAAGAATTTCGTCTTTGAAATTCGGATAGCACTCTCACCTTCTCAATAAAATTGAAGGTAGCAAATTTGGGTACTATTTTCTAATCTCCTCCTCTCTTTCCCACATTGCTTCCTCTTGAGAATGATTTCTCTATAGTAACTTAACTAATGGAATAAATTTATTCTTTAGTA
>CATIWM010494934.1:0-28113 GCA_949671775.1 Mallotus repandus
TTGAAAAACAGAAGTAACAATATTGAAAAATAAAAGCAACAATTGGAAAGAAAAAAATTCATTGCAACACATGTATCTGCACCACACTGGTAGACACAAACAAGCAAATACATTTAGGAACAATAAATATATATATATATATAATCAATAATCTTTCTTTTGCTATATAGTTTAGCTGTAGTTTTTTTATTTTTTATTTTTTATTTTTAATATACTAGTGTTGAAACCATACTTAAGATTATAAAATTTTAAATTAACCAACAAGCGAAATTAATAATTAAAAAAATAAGGATAGAATGAACGATTTCACAACACTAGGCCCACCCATCTCGCTGGATACATTACCCAATTTTTTTTACTCAATATCTATATTTATATATATTAAATGCTGAATTTTAAAATCATTCGGACTAAATTTTAACATGTATCATTCCTTATAATTTAGTATTTAGCTTTAAATGCTTATATGTTGAATTTTAAAAATTTATATTTTTTAATTAAAAAAATATAAATATTTTATTTATTTAAAATACTGTAATTCTATTCCATCTAAAATATCTTTTTCATACCCCACAAAAAATTATATTTTCTATTTCACTTAAAATACATCTCATCTATTCAACTATAAATACATCTTTCTCTTCTACTTATTTAACGTAAATTCTACTATTTGACTCGATATCTTTGAATTGAATATTTTTCTATTTTTCTATTATTCATATTCAAAAATAAGGTATGATCTTCTCTACTAAAATAATTTTGTTTATTTTTTATTTTATTGTGATTATATATTCTGTTAATTTTGAAATAATTTTGTTATTTTTATTTTTGTTAGAATGTGTTATTACTGTACTTGAAAGCCGTAGAACGAGGGGTATTGGCTCTTCTTACTGGTTAGTATACAAAGACTTATCGAATTGTATAGCTAATCAATGCTAATTAGTGTGCATCCAATATTTTTATTAGTCTGTTTAAAAATATTAATGTTATAATTATATTTGATTTTCTTAATATTTTTTCTTTTTTAGTCTCATATTCAATTTTTTTATTTTTCCTCTTTTTCAAATCCTAACTCTCTAATGATGTAACATCACATACTCAAACAACACGTTATCCTCAATATAGTTATAAAAATGATTGTTTTCAGTAGTTATTTAAATTTGATAATTTTATTTTATTTATTTTAGTTTTCATCTTATTATTCATTTCATTCAATTTATTATAATTATAATTGTTATTTGCACATATATATATGAATTTTAAAATATTTATTATTCACAGTCGCTCAATGTGCAAATTTACGACTAGTTGTAAATAAATTTGGTGAAAGAAAAAGAAGAAGAAGAGCAATGGTTGGTTAATTTAACGAGAGCAAAACTTGAATTCTACTGGCTAGAATTCATGCAGCTAGGTAAAGGGATGCATGAGGATTAATTGTCAATAACAATAATTTCCCTACTTTTTCTTGCTTTTTTAATTTCTTCTTAATATATATTTGTATATGATATAATACTATAGAAAGAATAAATTAAGAATAACGAAAGATGCATGGAATGGCAGATTGATTTTTTTTTTTTTTTTGAACTATATGTTTTCGTTAAAGAAAACAGAAGAAAACCACCAGCTGAAGGCCAAATTCAGCAAACAGAATTTGAAACTTTTCAAAACACCATGCTCTCCCCTCCCCACCCTAACCCTAAAACTCAGCCTTCTTCCTCCAAGATCACCAAACCTCAACCTCAACCTCAACTGGCTGTCAATAACCTGAATCCATATTCCCATCATGAGTCCCTTACCTAATCCAAAACTCCTTTGTTCGTTAATCTCTTCATTAACAACCTACCTCCATCTTGGCCAACCTTTGGTCTAAGAAAATGTTCGCTCGACATTGTAATGTCCAAAGGGCTTTTATTTCAAACAGGCTTAGTAAATCAGGCAAGAGATTCAGCTTTGGTACTGTCTTAGATGATAATGACATTGAAGACGTTGTTGCATTGCTTAATGGTGTTTGGATTGGAAAATATCGAATAGTGATGGACTATGCAAAGCATGCAAAACCTATTCTGAAAGATGCTCCTCTTTTGGCAAAGCCCGAATTGAAGACTCCTGCTAAAATTCATGTCTCCGGCTATAAGGATAAACGCTCCTATCTTGAAGTCGTCACTGGTCTTAAGCCTTGCTTCCCAATTAAGTATGTTTCCGCCCAACTTATCTTTAACAACTTAAGAGACAATGGAGAGTGGCTCTCGAAAAGTTTGGTGTGCTACTCCAAAGCCCTCATGATGACTGAATCTGTGCTAAAAATGATGGAAAAAGATAACATTCATAGATGTCTTTGCAGGCATATGGGTGGTAACTTATTTCTTCTAACCTTTGATTCTAGCTCTGCGTTGGAAGAATGGTTCAATAAAAATAATAAATGGCTCTCGACATGGACCGAAGTGGTGGAGCACTGGAAAGCTTCGGATGTGTGTAGGAAGAGATTTACGTGGCTGCGATGTGAGGGTGTGCCACTTTGATGTGTGTAATTTATCGCATGTTTTTGAGTTGAATTTTAATGAATTTTGAATAAATAATTAGCTATGATTGGGTAGAACTTAGATTTAATAAGAAATTATTTTGGTTGAAATCTTTAATTTAATTTAATTATCTTTATTTAATTTTGATTAAATTAGGAGTTTTTATTTTAATATTAATAAATATTTTCCTTTTTGTAGGTAAATCTAGAAAGGAACTCCAAAATAATTAATGACTGGTGCGTTGTAGGTTCTGTCACACCATAATGGAAGCTATGACAATCGTCACAGGATGTGTCACAACATGATGGAAGCCATGACTTCTTCTGTGAAAATTGAGGAATTACGAGAAGGTCGTCATTGGATGTGTCACGCCATGATGGAAGCCATGCCGTAAAATCAATGATGTGTCACCACTTGTGTAATCCCGTGACTGAAACCATGACGAGCAGAAAATCTTCCTTTTTGGTAGAAGCTTAGGAATTCAAGTGCAATTAGGTTTTCTATAAGACTTTTCCTATAAAAAGGGATACAAGAGAGCTATTGAGGGGTGTAGAGGAACACCGCCACCAAGAAGGCAAAGCGTGAAATTGAAGAACTTAACAAGGATTGAAGACTGAAGTGTGCTTTCAACGAGTTTTATCTTTCCTTCTTCTTCTTTTCTTATGAATAGCTAAATTATTTAAAGTTTGGTTTTGGAGTAACTAGTTAGACTTATTGAGATTTTTATTTCTTTATTAATGATTTGATTTTCATTCAAGTTTATGAGTTGTGCTTAATGTCTTGTGTTCAATTAACGACCGAATTGTTTGTATGTTTATGGGTAGATTGCTATCAACGAAAGTTGAGTGATTTACTAGCTTCTAACTCATAAGACTTAGGGACCTCGATCAAGAAAGTAGATGAATCCTTCGAGGATTAATAAATTGCTGATGAACTTAATGAGCCCTAATTAATTGACTTGACCATGAAAATAGGCGGTAATTAGTTTTGGCATGCTTAGATGATCTCGAAAGAGACTCTAGGTAATTTGAATAGTTTACCCTTGATTGTGATCAATGAAGTAGTTGAATTCAATTCCGTAATTCAAGTCCCAACTAGTGAAATAAACTCAATCTCTAGTTTATCCCCATCGATTTAAATAGATTAATTAGAGTAAATAGTTTATTTAATTTGATTTGTGCTAGCTAGGGAGAATCGATTGACAGTTAGTACTTAGTACCCTTTCCTCATGGGAACGATACTCTACTCATCATTTTATTACTTGCCATGATCCATACACTTGTGGTGTTATGCTAACACACTTCATGCCTGGTGTAAAAGAGTGTTCTCTAGCATTAGGAATTTATAGGGTTCTTTCATCAAGTTAGATAAATCCATGGAGTTTTTGAATAATTTTAATGCTGGAAGAATATTAATTTGCACTTCCATGTCTGATGTCATATTGGTTCAGTTAACTTAAAAATTGATAGGGATGATTTCCCGATTAGAATTATTGAGGAACTCGGTTTCAAACCTTTGGGTCATTCTACGAATTTCAGTATTATTGGCCATCCTGTACTATCCTTTCTTTCTTGTAAAAGTGTCAATTATGATTCAACTTTTGTCAAAGAAATGACTATAAAGAATGGCTCCCTTCAAACGATGATGGATGACCCTTTTGTACCTATTCCTAATCATAACATCGGGCCCTATCAGGTTAGGTCTATTTTGAATGTGGTGAGAATTCAAGGAATCGAGGAGAATTAGAACGGTCACCTACAGCCATTACACTTTGCGCCGACTGACACATTTAATAATATTAATTCTCCTTGCTCCCTAGTGCTGCATACATCAGGGGGTAAGAATATTCTAGAATCTGATAACACATAGAGGCCGCGTGAAGTAAGTTTGTTTCCTTTGGCCTATGCTTGCCCACTTGGTTTAGGTGGTCTATGAAGTCTAATGCCCTTATCACCACTTTCCCACTTTTGGACTCTTCTCACCTTGCTTCCCCTTTGGACCCTCCTCACCTTGCATCTCTGGCAGCCCAAAATTTTTTTTTTACTTCTTCTACTTTACCTGTTGTGACTCTTAACAACCCACCCTCTTCTTCCTCACCTATTCATCACTCTTTGAATCCTATTATTTCTGCCCCTTCCGGAAAGAAAAATAAGAAGAAGATCATATCCCTGAAATCACTTCATCCTCCTAAATCTTTCCTTTCTAAGCTGAGGAAAATCAAAAAGAATAAAAAGGGTAAGAAAAATTGCTCTCTTATGCCTGCTGCTTCCAGTAGTGATAGAAGCTTCTCTTCGGATTCTCGTGTGGTAGATAGTTCAGTATAAGATGAAGATATAATAAATAGAAATAAACTTTTGCATATCTCAAGCCATTTGAACTCTATCAAGTCTATATCTGAAGCTTCTAAGACTCTTGATTTGGGTGAAAAGTTAGGGTTGGTTGTTGAGGGCAATCGGGACTAGGTTATCCAGAAGTTCTATGAGATGGACGAGGATGATAAATCTCGTTGGGAAAAGATGGTTGAGGTTGTTAATGCTTAAGGTGATGTCTGTTCACATTTTCGATCTGATTTTATTCTTTTATGGTTATTATCTATTGGAATGTTAGAGGACTCTGTAATGGTGTTAAGAGGAAATCCATCCCTAGGCTAATTAAGAATAAGGCTATTGGTATAGTCCTGCTGTAGGAAACAAAAATGGCCTCTTTTGATTCTAGATTATCTAGATTATCAAGCAAATTTGGAGTAGGTCCTTGGCTCAGTTTGAATTTTGTCCTGCAACTAGATCTTTCGGTGGTCTGCTTCTTTCCTGGGATCCTTCTTTTTTTGTTGCTTCTAGAGTCCATAAAGGCTCTTCCTGGATTGTAGTTGAAGGAACTATCTTAACTAAAAAAGGTGATATGTGATACTGTCAATATTTATGCTCCTAATTCTATCTATGAACAGAATTCTTTATGGGTTGAGCTTAAAAACCTTTTGATGCACTACTCTGTTCCATGCTTAATCATAGGTGACTTTAATGCAACACTAAATACTTTAGACAAATGCTCTTCATCTTCAATTCAACCTTCAAAGGGCTTGCAAGCATTTCTCCGTAATGCTCACCTTATTAACCTTCCTTTAATTGGTAGGAAGTTCACTTGGAGCAATTCATATTCTATGAGCAGAATTGATAGAATGATTATTAATGCTGATTGGGGTTCTGCGTTTCCTAACCCCAAACAATGGTGCCTGCAAAAAGGCTTATCTGATCATTGTGCACTCATGTCCTCACTTTCTGCTCAAAATTGGGGTCCTAGGCCTTTCAAGTTCCTGGATTGCTTGTTGAAATCTCCTAGGTTTCTCAATAAAATTTGATACCGGTGGGATGGATTTAGAGTCCCCTCAAATGGAGATGCTATCATTAAAAAGCTTAAGCTACTTAAAGGAGTCCTCAAGGATTGGAATCGAGATGAGTTTCAAAATTTGGACTCTAAAATCTCAAAACTAGAAGTAGAGCTTGAAAAGATAGACTTAGATCTTGAATCCTCTAATTTGATTGATACTAATATGAGATCTTGCCTCAATAGAAAAAGGGGATTTATTTAGCAGCAATTATGGAATAAAGAAAAGCATAAGGAATGTTTATGGAGACAAAAATCTCGGGCCTTATGGTGTAAATTGGATGATCGCAATACAAAATTTTTCCATCTCTCAACCTCTAATAGAGCTACACACAACTTCATTGGGAGCCTTTCTTTGAAAGAAGGGGTTGTGACCGATCTTGAGGTTATTAGAAGAACAGTTGTGAATCATTTTACAGAGCTATTTTCTGAAGAGCAATTTGATAGACCCTCTCTTCTCTCTGACAAGTTTTTAAGAATTACAGATTTTGATGTGGCCCTTCTAGAGGCGCCTTTTTCCATGGATGAAATTAAAGTCGCTATTTGGTCCTGTGATGGCTTGAAATCACCTGGACCTGACGGCTTCAACTTTAACTTTTTTAAGGCTTCTTGGGAGATCTTGTGCTTTGACATCATGGCTTTTGTAAATTAATTTCATGATTCTGGGAGCATACATATGGGCATCTCCTCTTCTTTTGTGGTTTCAATTCCAAAAAAGGATGATGCTTCTACTTTCTCAGACTTCAAACCCATCAGTTTGATCGGCAGCTTGTATAAAATTATCTCTAAACTTCTTGCGAATAGACTTAAAGGTGTCATCTCAAAGGTGATTGGCCCTCAATAAAGTGACTTTTTATCTGGTCGTAATATACTGGATAGTGTCCTAGTCACAAATGAGATTATCCACTCTCTTATGAAAACAAAAAGGCATGGAGTACTATTCAAATTGGATTTCCATAAGGCCTTTAACTCGCTAAACTGGAAGTATCTTGATTCGGTTCTTAGTCAAATGAATTTTGGTTGCAAATGGCGCCGTTGGATTATGAGTTGCTTATCTTCTGCTAGGGTATCTTTTCTTATCAATGGTTCTCCTACTCATAAAGTAAAATTAACCAGAGGTCTCTGGTAAGGGGACCCCCTATCCCTTTTTCTTTTTATCATTGTTACAGAAGGGTTATCAGTTATGGTTCGCTCTGCGGCTGAGTTAAGTTACCTGTCTGGGATCACTCCTTCTAATGGTCGTGGCGTTATTTCTATCTTGCAATACGCTGATGACTTTGCTTTTCTGTGAATCTATGAAGCATGAACTACTTAATGTGCGTAGAATTATGAAATGATTTGCTCTTGTTTCAGGATTAAAAGTGAACTTCAATAATAGTGCCCTAGTTGGTATTAATGTGGATAGGGACTGGATCTACTCTGCCACTTCTACTCTTTGGTGCAAATTTGTCTCATTGCCTTTCACTTACCTCAGTTTAGCTATTGGTATTAATCCCAAAAAGAAGAAGGTGTGGGATCCGATCTTGGCTAAAATTAAAGGTAAGTTGGCTTCTTGGAAGACAAAGTTCTTATCTTTTTGTGGTAGGCTTACTTTAATTAAAGCATGTCTCAACAACCTTCCACTTTACTATCTTTCTCTCTTTAAATTACTGAAGTCAATCGGGAAAAAAATAAACTCTCTGTTTCAAAATTTTTTTTGCAGTGGTTCTCGGGACAAAAAGAAAATGTGTATGTTAAATGGAACCTTATTCAACTTTCAAAAGCTTTAGGCAGGCTGGGTGTTGGTTGTCTACTGGAAAAAAAATAAAGCACTTTTATTCAAATGGTTGTGGAGGCTCATGAAATGCCAAGGGGAATTAGATTTATGGCAAAGAGTGATAATTAATAAGTATGATATCCATTCAAGTATGATTCTTCAATCTTCGGTACCACCATCTAGTTTTTCCCCAATATGGAAACAAATTTGGGGTACTATGAAAGACCATTTTATGATGGAATAATAATTTTGTTGGGAAAAGGAGACTGCATTAGATTTTGGGAAGACGTCTAGGTTGTTGAGGTGCCTCTAAAAATTAAATTTCCCAGGCTCTTTAATATATCGATGGATAAGTCCTCTTTGGTTAAAGATATGGGTTTTTGGGATGGAGCCAAATGGAATGGTGCTTGCGATGGTCTAGAAAAGTGAGAGATTGGGAAATTCAGCAAATTAAATCTCTTCTTGATATGCTAAACAACTTAACTTATGCCCCACTCCATAATGACAGGGTAATTTGGACTTTTGATCACAAAGGGTTATATTCGGTTAAATCTGCTATTGGAGTCTAGCCCAAGTCCTTTCCAAGCCTCACTAGTTAATGGAGTCTGGCGTAGCTTGGCTCCCCTAAAAGTTGAAATTTTTGTTTGGATGGCTCTCTTAAAGAAATTGAACACAAAAGATTTACTGCTTCGAAAAGGTATTATTGATCCTTCCAATACCAATTTTCCCTTTTGCAATTTAGCCTTGGGATCAGTTGATCACCTCTTTCTCCATTTGGTATGCTATTGTTAAATGGTGGGGTTCAGTTTGGGTTGCTTCGGCTTCAATACGTGATCTTTTCGATCACTAGGAAGGTATAGTTATTGGTTCATATCCAAAAAAAGGTCTGAATGATACTATTGTTTTCTGTTCTATGGACTATTTGGTTAGAAAGCAACTCTATTATTTTTAATGTAGGTTATATTGATTTTAGCAAAATTTTCTTCTTGATTATCCATAGAGCTTAAGTTTGGATCAAGGCTTTGGGTGATGAAGGATTGTTATACTCCTAGGATCTATGGCTCTCAGTAGAAGCCATAAGGAATTTTCATCCACACTCTAAGCCTAAGCGCATCACATCTAGCTGGCACTCACCCCTTCCTGGTGTACTCAAATGGAATGTTGATGGCTAATCTCTTGGAAAACCAGGCTTAGCTAGTGCTGGTGGCATCCTTAGAGATCACACAGGACGGATTAAATGTCTTTTTTCTATTCCTTTTGGTATCTTTGATCCTAATGTTGCTAAAGTTAATGCTATAAGGAAAGCACTCCAACTGTCATCTATTGGTTATGATTCAGGTGATGTTATTTTCTCTATCAAATCTGATTCCCTAAATGTTATTGCTTGGATCAATCAGTCAAATGATTCCTACCCTTGGAGCTTGCATAATGAGTTGTGTCTTATTGAGAACTTAAAGGCTTCATTTCATGGTATTTCCATTGTCCACACACTAAGGGAAAATAATGTTTTTTCTAACACCTTAGCTAAGTAAAGTGTTCATCGAGATAGAGAGTTTGTAGCTTGGTTGTAAATGTTTGACGTGTGTATTTTCTTTCAGTTCTGTCTACTCTTAATCTTTTGATTTTGCATTGCTATGTATCATGTACTCTCCAGGTTTTTTTATCTATCTTATTTTGGCTTAGCTATGGGTGTATGGGTGAATCTATTGATTCGGGTTAGTTACCAAAATAAGATGGGTTTTTCCTAGATTTTTTTTTAATAAAATTATCTTGCTTATAAAAAAAAAGGCAAAATTCAGCAACAAACTGGACCCCCGATTGACTTGGAGCCAACTCGAGCCATAAGAAGAGCATTACTAATACCCGTACTCATCATTCTATGATAACTCTGGTTTTGGCTCGCAGCAACAGCAGTTGTTGCTGCTTGTTACACCTCTATCATCTCGCATGCCATTCTTTTCCTCACCATCTTTGATCCTTTTGGTAGTGTTTTGTTGTTGTGAGAGCCACTGCTTGTTAATGGGCAATTGCTATTCTTGGTGATGCTTACATTCAAATCAGCACTGCTACTAATTTCAAGAAACAACGACCTAGAAAATAGCAGCCATGAAAATGGGTATAAACAGAAGCAAAAAAAAAAAGATCCAGAAAGCGATTGATACTTTATAATCACTATAGTAATATAAAAAAAAAAGAACAAGAGTAGTAGCCTTCACACCTATAGATGCACAGTCGTGATTTATTCACCATAGTAATATAAATTTTTTTAGACACCCCGATTAACAGAAACAATGCCAGATATTAAAACTGACTACATCAAATTGCCCTTGAGATTATAAGTAACCACTTAGCATTATAACAACAAAACTAAGCCCTACATCTACCAAATCAAGAACAACAATACTTATTCCTCTGCCCTTTTTAATGAGAGGATGTCTCTTTGAAGTAAATTGCTGACAGCTCTAGATGCCTCTATGTATCTATCAATTAATCATGTAGCTACATGAGATGGGTTGGGATGAGAGAAGGGGAGCATGAATATTAATTAATTATTTAAAAAAATTAATGACCTGGAGACATTTCACCAGAGGGGAGTCTTGACGGTGGCATCGCGAAAGGCAACATCCATCTCAGACCTAATCTGAAGAAGAGCAAGTGTTTCTTGACAAGGCCACCTATTCCCGCTCGCACCTCTACCTCGCTGATGATAATGATCTACTAATTCATCCTCATCTACTGCTAGCCTCATCAACTCATCCTGCACGCTCACACTGCTACTTGCCAGAAGTCGGCTGCTAATGGGCGAGGCCTCTTCTATTGGCTGTTGCTGTTGAGACTGGGATTGAGTGGGATCCCCTATTGCTCCTTGCTGCATCTTTTGGTTTGATAAAAATCAGCATCCAGCAGTTTTAAAGCCTTGCAACCTTGCTTGAACAAACATCTTGTAAATGAATATATAAGGGTCAAAAATGAAAAACAAGAACACGGAAACGACATAGGGCTAGTTACCATTTTATGGTAAAAAAAATTTATTTACCAATTTATGGTGGTTTTGAAAGTTATTTCCATTTTTATGGTGAAATGTGAAATAATTTCCCATTTTGTAGTGTTTTTGGCAAAGGTGGCAGGGAAAAAGAGAGAAAAAGGACATTCCGCTACTCCTAGTAGCGAAATGAAACCCAACACACATACTACTTTTCTCTCTCCTGTTGTGACATTGATTTAACCAATTTTTCTTACCTAAATAATTTTTTTCACTATCTAATTAACTAATTTTAAAAAAACAATATATACAATTTTTCAGTAACTATATAAAAAAATATTTTCACCACAAAATATATATATATATACAAAAATTTATCTTAATAATTAATTTTTTCATTAAATCGAGAAATAAATGATTGTGATTAATTTTTAATATTTAATATTTTTGTTTTTTATTTTAATAATATAATAATTTTGGTTAATTAATTATAATAATATAAAAAATAATATCATAATTAGTGAAATGGATAAGGAAATTATTTTTTGTGTCCAACAAAGGCTCCATAAACATGAATTTTTTTTGGGCCATCTCAATTTTTTTGTCCACACAAATATAATAATAATAATAATAATAATAATAATAATAATACATTAAATTAAATTAAATTAAATTAATAATAAAATTAAAAATTAAAATCTAACAATTTTGCATGGCCAAAATTGTGATTATTATTTTTTTTTATTTAATATTATAATGATTATAACATTATTATTATTATTGATAACTTGAAGTTTGATGATGCCTTTCGAGCTTGTGGATATCCTGCAAGAGAGAAGATGAGATGGGTTTATAATAAGTACAAAAGTGTTATAATTAGATTAGATGGGTTTATAATAAGTACAAAAGTGTTATAATTAGATTAGCTTGTGGGGAGGTCTCCACAATCGCTCTGATGCTTAAATTAGATGGGTTTATAATAAGACAAAAGTGTGTGTTAATGTGTTAAATGAATATAATGAGTAATACGTGAGGTATATATAAAGGTAGATGCCCACAAACCTTCTAGGATTAGGATCCTTATGCCTGTAGGTCTTAAACTCCTTTGTGGACAAGTAACCTTAACCTATTAGGAATATGTCTTTCCTTGGGAGTTTAACATCTTCCCTTTTGAGGATCAATCCAAATCCTATTAAGATACGAGATATCAAGAGTCCCCCCCAATATCTTACCGGATATTTATGTCCGAATATTAAAAAAATCATTCGTTGAAACCTGATATGACGCGTATCAACTAGAAAATGATGAGAATTGTATAAGATGTTTCGAATATGAGCATATATTATTTGAATGTGAGATGCTCGGGATTAAACTGTCGAGCATCATATGAGCATACATTGCTCGAATGTGAGATACTCGAGATTTAACTATCGAGCATCGTATGAGCGCATATCGCTGGAAGGTGAGATGCTCAGGATTCAACTGTCGAGCATCGTATAAGCACATATTACTCGAAGGTGAGATGCTCAGGATTGAATTATCGAGTATCATATGAGCACATATCGGTCAAAGGTGAGATACTTGGGATTCAACTGTCGAGCATCGTATAAGCATACATTGCTCGAATGTGAGATGCTCAATAAATGCTATTACCCTTTTCAAGATTATGGTATTGCCCTCTGTCTCCACTCCCTAGAACAAGTACATGCAAGGCTAAATTTGACCTTTCTAAAGTAGGCCTATATGTAACTTTCACCACTATAATGTTCATTTCACATCTCTTTTTCACCAAAGCGTTCCTTCCTTGCAATACTTAACTTCTTTTAGTTGTTGAATCGTATTGCAAAAGGCTTCACCCCCAGCTTTAAGCAATTTATTTAGGTCAGATTTGCTTTTCCTTCTAGCACTAAACTTTTCCATTTACATATAGAGCCCTCTTTATATCTGTCATGGCTCCAAGAGATACTGTTACCTCAAACAAATTCGAATCTAGAGTATACATAGAAGAGCTTCGCCGAAGTAGGGTAAAATACAACATTCCTGTTGATTATCACCCGTTAATAGCCAAATCAAAATTTAGGGCTCATCATCTTCTTTCTAACGATGATGGTGATAGGGTTGTTGTATACCTTGATCAACTAGAAGGGGACCTTCACTTCCCCTTAGATCCCTTTGTGAAAAGATTTTTGAATGTATACAACATTACACTAGGATAACTTCATCCTAATAGTTTTACCCTATCGACTGCTTTTATAGAGCTTATTCTCAAAAATGGAAAATAATTGCTTTGAATTGCTTAAGTAAATGTATAGTTTATCAAAAAAGACCAGAGAATTGACCTTCTCATTATCTGCAATGCCCAATTGTAGCTTATTTAGGAAACTAACGGATCGTAAGAGATCCTGGAGGCATGGGCTCTTTATTATCAAGCATCTTACGAACTTTCTCGATATTCGAAGAGACTGGGTTGATGATTGCCATAGAGTCAATCGCCCAATAAACCTCAACTCTGAAATAATAAACTTCCTTGTTGGACTTTATGTGGATTGCATGGTAGATTATCTATCTGCCGAGACTATATTTTAGCAATATTATCAAAAAAAAATCCATCTTCTGAGCAGCCCATCGCTAGGAAAGGTAATAAGTTTGGACTTGTAAAATGTCTAACTCATTTCCTTTTATATTTTTAGATGGCTTCGATTGATGATTTTATTGTCGAGCTATTTATAAATGACGAGGAAAACGAACAAGTAGGTGAAACCCAAATTACTGGAGAACCCCCAGTTGCAAAAGAAAATAATGACCCCCCAGCTCTGACCATCTAAATTCTAAATGATGCTTGGAAGAAAGATCATAGAGGAAAACGCACCCGAGTTTCTGATGATGAAGTTGAAGAGATTGAGGATTTAGGCATTCTCGTGAAACGACCAAAACTCCATGGTTGCCCAAATTGGAAAAGGTGGATTGAGACCCAAGTTCCAGATCCTTCACTGCTAAATTTAACAGTTCGTGACCATTATGTTGAGTCACTTTGATTGAAGAAAGATATGGCTCGATGGAAAGAGGTCGACACTAATGATCATGAGTATCAGATCATATCAAACCTATTAGATGTAAGTTGTAATCTTCAGATTTCCTACTAAGTGTATTTTCATTATTTTCTGGTTTAATTCATTTGCTTGTAGGGTGTTTAAGGGATTCTTGAAGCTCGAGACTTCCGTTACTAGGCAAAGAGCGAACTGAGCATCCGAGAGTAAAAGCTTAACACAATCACACTAGATTACAAAAATAGAATAAATTGCTCGAGCTCGCTTAACAAGATCGTGCTAAGACCATTTCCGAGGCTAAGGAAAAATAGAAGAAGATTGGCAATCCGGAGTATTTCCTTAAGCAACTAACATCTAACATTGAAGACATGGAAATCAAACGAAGAAACTTGAAAGCACGGGTAGCTCAAAATAAAGATATCTAAACTGCTGATAAGAAATTTTTCCAAGAGCTAACGAGGAATTTTTGAAAAGCTCAAAGGTCTAAATTCAAAAGGGTTCTTATCAATCAATATCAGAATATCAACTTCTCAATCTTGGACAAGATTAATGACAAGGATCTAAAGGAGTTAGTGAAAAAGGACCAAGCCCGAACAAGTTGCGAGCCTCATGACAGTGAAAAGATCGATAAAACTCCTAATGTAATTGCTCCTTCCAAATCCAATGTTTAATAAATAGTGTAAATATCAATGTTGAATGAACTTCTTTTGAATCGTTGTTTTATTGCTTTTGGCTTTCAAACCAATTATTTCTTGTACATCTATTAAGTATAATTACCAAGCAGATGATAAAATGATCATTAATAATACTTTATAAGACTATCAGTATTCCAAAATCAGGGTAATTCTTTCCCTTGGGCGTCTCTTAATTTGTACGCCCCTTTACTCATTTCCTCGACTATCTCGTAGGGGCCTTCCTAGTTTGGACCAAGCTTTCCAATTCCTAAATTTCCTTTCCCTATATCTGCTCTTCTTATGATGAGGTCTCTGCACTTGAATGACTTTATACGAACCCATTTGTTATGATATTTAGTTGCTTTGAGTCTCCGAGCTTCTGTTATGGCCTGTGCGCACTCACTCCTTTCTTCCAACATGTCTAGACAGATTCGAGCATTGCTTTCATTCTCTTCTAGACTCGAATTGTTGGATAACCGATAACTTGGGGATCCAATCTCAACTGGGATTACTGTGTCCATGCCATAAGTTAACCAGAATAAAGTTTCCCCTATTGACGTTCTTAGTGTTGTTCTGTGTGCCTAAATGACATTGTTAAGCTTGTCCACCCAGCTACCTTTCTTTACATCGAGTCTCTTCTTTATGCCTTACATAATTATCCTATTAGTTACTTCCGTCATTCCATTAGTCTGAGGATGAGCCACTGATGTAAATATGAGTTTGATATTCAAATCTTCACAGAAACCTTTAAAGTTTGCGTTATCAAATTGCTTCCAATTGTCCGTAATCAAAGTGTGCGGAATTCCAAACCTACATATGACTTCTCTCCAAAAGAAATTTCTTATCTGGGCTTCTATGATAGTGGGAACAACTTTGACCTCAGTCCACTTGGTAAAATGATCAATTTCTACGATGTGAATTTTTTTTTTAGCGGTTGATACTGGGAAAGGTCCGAGTATATCCATTCCTCAAATAGCAAAAGGCCAGGGACTACCTATGGGATGCTGGACAATGGAACGTTGATGGGATACTCGAGCATACATTTGGCACTTCTCACACCTCTGTACCAGATTCTGAGCGTCATTGGACATAATTGGCCAGTAATAACCTTGTAATAGAACTTTTTAGATTAACGAGTCTCGTGCTTCGTGCGCTCCACATATTCCTTCATGAATTTCTCTAAGTAAATAGTTTCCTTCTTTCGGAGATACACATTTTATCCATAGATGAGTTACAAATCTTCTATACAAGCTTCCTCTATGCAACACATAGTATGTTGCCTTTTGTCTAAGTTTCATTGCTTAAAATTTATCATCTGGTAGTGTCCCATCCTCCAAGTATTGAACTATGGGTTTCATCCATTCTACTACTTCTACTATAGATAAAACCTCGGCCTCTTCAAAACTCGGCTCCATAATTTCCTCAGTTAAGCTCATTTTTTGAAACAATTGATTGTTTTCAACAGCAGCTTTTGCTAAAATATCAGCACCATCATTCTCGTCTTTTGATATCTGAATGATATCCCATTATCCCCCTTCATGTTCCAGCTTCTCTAGGAGCTGACTGACTTTCTCAATGAATTTCACCATGCTTGGATCTTTTGTATCGAATGATCCTTTAACTTGGTTTACCATCAGCTAGGAATCACTGAAAAATCTTCAATTGCTCAGAACGTACTTCAATTGCCAATTTAATACCAGTCATCAAGGCTTCATACTTAGTTGTATTATTGGTTGCCTTGTACATAATACACCGCATATTGAATTTGAATTTTACCTGGACCATGTAAAACTATCCTAGTGCCTAAACCTTAATGTCTTGAGGCTCCATCCACATATAATTTCCATACTAGGTATATGAGTGCCGATGCTCCTCCAACAGTCATCTCCTGAATGAAATCAGAAAGAGCTTGAGCTTTTATCTGCGGTCTGGGCTCGTATGAGATATCAAATTCCCCTAATAATATACACCAATGTACTAGCCTACCATATGTCTTAGGTCATTGGAGAACTTTGCGAAGTGGGAGATTTATTTGAACTATAACTTTATAAGCTTGGAAATAATGTATGAGCTTACGAGTTGTATGGACAATTGCCATAGCTAGTTTATCTAGTTCTAGGTATTGAACTTCTACACCTCTAAGAATCTTACTGACATAATACACAGGACTTTGCTACCCACTATCATCTTTTACTAATACTGAGGTGATAGACTCCAGTCTTGCTGATAAATATAGGTATAAAGGTTCTCCATGGACTGGTCTATTGAGTAAAGGTGGCGAGGATAAAAATAGCTTGATCTTGTCAAAGGCTTCTTGACATTCCTTATTCTATTCAAATTTGGTACTTTTTAATGCTCGGTAGAGGGGAAGGCATCGTCGAGTTGAGCAAGAAATGAATCGTCCCAAAGTTGTGATTCTCCCGTTCAACCTCTGAAGCTCATTTATACTGGAAGGGGCTTTCATATCCAGTATGGCCTTCATCTTCTCTGGATTGGCCTCTATACCCCTTTGTAAGATCATAAATCCTAAGAATTTGCCAGCTTTTACTTCAAAAGCACACTTTTTCAGATTCTGTTTGACCTTGAACCTGTCCAGGATGTGCAGGATTTGATTAAGGTCTGTCGAGTTACCTTCCAGGCTTTGGCTTTTAACTATGATGTCATCGATGTATACTTCGACATTCTTTCCAATTTGGTCATTGAAGATGTAATTCACCAACCTCTGATAAGTGGCTCCAACATTTTTGAGTCTGAATGGCATAACTTGGTAGCAATATAGCCCCTCATGGGTGATTAGAGATGTTTTTTTTTATCTCCTTTTTTCATGGGTATTTGATGATAGCCCTGCGCAGCATCAATAAAACTGTATAACCCATGACACGCTGTTCAATTAACCAGTTGATCTATGGTGGGAAGTGGATAACTATCTTTTAGGCAAGCTTTATTGAGATCTGTATATTCTACACACATTCTATACTTGCCATTGGGTTTCTTCACAAGCACCATATTTGCTACCCATTCTGGATGTGTTACTTCTTGAATAAACCCTGCTTGTAGGAGCTTCTGAGTTTAAGCTGCGATGATTTTTTGCCTCTCATAGGCGAAGTTCCTCTTTTTTTGGATTACGGGTTTCATATTTGGATCAACGTTCAAGGCATGGGAAGCGATTTCAGGGTTTATGTCAATAATTGCATCAGTCGTACTTGTAAAGCTATCTGAATATTTATGAAGAATAACAGATATTTCTTTATTAATTCGGTTATCTAACTCCCTATTAATTTTTATGATCTTCCCATTAGATAATTGAAGCTCAACTAACTGGTCTACTGGCTTCGATTTTGCTCCACTATTATCAAACGAATCCAAGGGAAATGCCTCGATGTGTTTCCCCTGAGCAATTTGACAACATTCCCGAGCAATTTATTAATCCCCTCTTACTATAATGACTCGACTACCTTTCGAGAGTTTCATGGTCAAATACCTGATGCTCGTTATTGCTCCAGTTTGTTACAAGATGTTTTCCATCATTAGGGGAAAAGGTGATTATTGATTCAGACTCAGTTATTGAGCATACCTCATTTTTTTATCTCTTTCCTCTTTTGCGCGGTGTTGGGTCTCCTCATATTATCGTGTTGATTATACCCTAGACTTCTCTTCTAGCTTTTTTTATTTCAAGGTTCCTCCCTGTTTGGTCGTCCGGATCTCTATCCCTCTTCTGGTGCTCAGTGAACTTCTTAAATACGCCTCTCTAAACAAGTCTTTTAATTTCTTCCCGTAATTCACAACAATCATTGGTATCATGACTATAATCCTGATGATACCAACGGTATTTTCTTCTATCTTCAAATCGGTTGGGAGTTAAGATTCTACGTGCTAGATTAATATTAACACCATTTTCCTTTATTGACATTAGAATTTCAGATCTAGGAGTATTCAGTTGAGTGTATCTTTTGAAAGCTTTCTTAAACCTGTCTGCTGAGCTTCTGGCAGAATAACTAGGATTCCCAGGTCTCCTTGAGTTCTTTGCTTCTTCCTTCTTATTCACCGACTTAATCTCTTCATTGCACAGCTTTCGATCTTCATCTAAATCAATCAGGTTGGTGGCCATTGTCATTACTTCAGAGAATGTTTTTGGTTTTTTAGTCATAATCTTGTCCCATAATTTTCCCAATCGAGTACCATTTTTCAGAGCATCAATGGCTGCTTCATTGCTCAAATTCTCAATTTGCATTGCGATCTTATTAAAGCTGTCTAAATAGCTTCTCAGTGAATCAACATACTCTTGTCTACATGTTCTCAAGTCATTAATGCTTCTTACTGGTGGAATGTTGGTGATGAAACGAAGCCTGAATTGTTCGACCAATTGCTCAAAGAATGGATTGAATTAACCAGGAGTCTATGGAACCATTTCTGTGCAATTTTTGTCAGGGTACTAGGAAATATTTAGCACATTATAGCATTGTTGACGTTTTACAATAACATCTTTGCCCTGAAAGCAGACATATGAATAGTTGGATCTCCGGTGCCATCGTACAATTCAAATTGAGGATATTTGAACTTTTGCGAAATTTTTGTCTGGATAATACTATTGATGAATGGAGTATTTCCATCTAGGACACATTCCTCTTCCATACTTGGACCCATCCTGGCTTTATATAATGCTTCTTTAACTCGTCGACCAATATCCACATCCTCCAACTCGGGGATTGTTGAGCTTGATTGTTCGTCTTTATGACAAGTTTTCTTTCTTCCTCATTCATCATCCATGCCCAAAGCATCAGCAACCCTGACTTGTTGCCCAATCGTAACTCATTGCCTGGAAGTGTCTAGTTGATCGTCACCTTGAGTCAACACTCGGAGTTATTGTTGCAAGCTTTGTATCAAGGCTTCTTTAGCTGAAGCTGACATGTTGGTGGTTTGGGCAACGGGGCTTATTTCGGGTGTTAATAAACTTGGAAAATGGACATAAGGAATAGGCCTTCCCGAATGTTGCAACGGAGCATAGTATGGGAAAGCATACCCGCTTGATACTCCGGATTAATTTTGATTAGATGGAGTAATCGGAAGTGGTTGAGATGGTGTTCCTATTGATGGTATGACGGATTCTCCTGGCGGATTTAACGTGTATTCTCTTGAACTTCCTCCTGTTGGTATAGGTGGTGGGCTAGAGGCCATTGATGCTAAATTTGTGAGTTTCTTGCCGAATATCGTGCTCGAAGGACAATTATTGAAAACTTCCCACAGACGGCGCCACCTGATAACTTGCAGTTTAAGGATGTCTTTCGAACTTCATGGATATCCTGCAAGAGAGAAGATGAAAGGGTGGGGAGGTCCCCACGATCGCTCCGATGCTTAAGTTAGATGCATGTTGCATCCCATTCTGCTACTAGGAGTAGCGGAATGCCTCATTTCTGCATGCTGGGTCCCATTCCGCTACTGGGAGTAGCGTTTTGACCTGAATTAATTTTATTTTCTTATAATTCCGCTATTGGAAGTAGTGTTTTGGATTTTTTTAATCAAAAAAATAAAAATACCACAAAATAGAAATAACTTTCAAAACTATCATAAATTGGTAAATAAATTTTTTTTTTACCATAAAATGGTAAATAGCCCAACGACATAAGTGGCTAATTTTGAAAAAGAAAAATAATGAAACCTATAAAAGAAAGGAATGGGTCAAACTACTCTTTTATGATTTTTTTTCTAGATTTTAGGGTGAATATTTAAATATGAAGATAGACATTTGTCAAATTTTTAATTTAATAACTTTAGAGTTCAACATTTAATATATATATAGATTTTTATTTTACTATATCGATTTTCTATTATTTTGATATCTTATTTTTTTTTTGTAATCTAAAAATATTATTTTTAATGAATTTTTGTATTGATTTTAAAAAATAAAGGATATATGAGATTTGGATTTTGAATTTCTGCCATGATTTTGTAAAAGAGTATATTATTTTTTAGATATTTATTGTGTGTTTTGTACAATTCAAAAAAATTTCTTTCTAAAACGTAATCTAATATATAAGTTTTCTATAAATTTAACAATAAATTTATCAGATTAATTAATTAAAAATGTATTTTATATACTTATCATCTTTTTTAACTAATGTAATACATTAAAAAAAAAAGTTGATACTTGTCTTATTTGATTAATAAAAAATTATCTAGATAAAAAAATAAATAAATTTTTGTTCTCCACTGTCTTCATTTATTTTTCTTTTTATGCATATATATATATATTCATTCTACAGTAGACTGATTTTTTTTGTCTAAATCACCGGTTTTTAATTCCAACTAATTCAATTTAATTCAAATCGAGCAATAGGAGTATAAAAATTTCTCAACAACTAATTTTATTTTATTTTTATACTTCAATTATTGGACATTATACACATAACATCGATTATTTATAAAGGAAAAAGTCAGATAATTTTACAATAAGCAATTGATACAGAAATGGTAAACTTAAACATAACGAAAAAGAAATAGTGGGTTGTGCCAATCAGGTAGAATTAATTTTATCTTGTTGCCAAAGATATGACATGATGGCGTACAGCAATGTCGATCCAAAGATGAAAGCCAATCTTCTTGTCTGCGTACAAAAGGAATGAGAAAATATTTAGCATACAGTAACTGTAAAGAAGAAATGATGTTAATTACAATTAAGTTACTAGCTAATAGTAATTAATTAAATATAATGTATATAATTTGCATTAGTAGAGATGGAGTCTCAATATATATATGCTATACTTGCCTTCCAGATGAACGTGTGAAAAGAAAGGGTACGTAGACTTATTATAGGTAAAGTCGTCGATGGATTGTGCTTTTCTCCACAAAATAAAAGCCAGTGCGTTATGGCCTACAAAATCATCTTTACTCCAAAATTATTATTAATGGAGTTAAGTAACACAACACAAAGTAATAAAGAAGAAGCACCGATCATCGCAGCAGTGGCATATGCCAATAACAGCATGTTAACGCACAGCCAGAAAACCTTGCAACAATAAAAATAATTAAGAGTTGTATTTATAAACTCAATAGAAAAACTTTTAACTTATAGGATTTAATTGAAAATTTAATGTATTTTTTAGGACTGACATGGACAAAACCAACAATCATTGAATCAGTTAGCAGAGATTATTCTCATTTAAACAGCATTTCAAATTTGAGTCGTGTATTTTATTGTGGGTATAATTATAATTCAGGTTGCTTAATTCACTGGAAAAGAAAAGGTTGCTTAGTTCTTATCCGTCCTATGCTAGATGCAAAATTAGATTCTATTTTTGGATTATGAATCCCCATGCTAATTATTTGTCGCAATGTGACCACATGGTTGTCACTATGACGATTTATATCTCTATGGTTAAACGAGCATTTATTGGTCGTATGCTCTTAAGCCTGTAATTTCCTTATGCAGAATCAACTTACACTCTTCCGTTCGATTCTTCGTGCATGCAATTTTATTATTAACTGAAGCATTTCACTTTTTTTTTTGGGAAATGGAAGTACATTTTGAACTTCATAACTTAATCATTATACACTGATTAATCAAATTAAATGTTTATTATTCTTAAATCACATCCTGACATTTAACAAAACGGACAGACTTGTGAACTAGACAATATAACTGATCTTCTTTCGCGATTCTAATAGCACTTCTTGCTTGTTAGCGCACGAAAGAAATCAGAAGAAGCTCAGCATAAAATAACTGTGCGAAGGAGAAAAAATTACAAGTTATTAATGGGTTAAAAACATTAAATAATATGTATGAGTGGAGATGGATGGATGGAATCAATGCTTACCTTCCAAATGAACATGTAAAAGGAAAGGGTAGACTTATTGTTGTTGAGATCAAGAGATAATGCTTTTCTTCATAAAATTAAAGCCAATGTACAGTGACCTAATACCTGCAGCAGTAACATTTTGTTGCAAAACATTATCAAATTAACAACAGTTTAAACTCTTTAGTCAAAACAGTAAGTACTTGCACATTATTAATTAAAATAATTATTTATGTTGCGATCCGCATTAATAAACAGTACCATCGCAAGTCGTAATTTTCTAAAAATATTCATTTATTTCATTAACCCTCTTGAAGGGAAAAAAGATAATTTTAAAAAAAAGTTTGTCATATAGTGAATTGCGACATCATCACGGACACATATCATTGTCCTATTAATTAATATGATGATAATAATACATACTGTGATAAGCTTGCTTGGTAAAAAATGAGAAGAAGCTCCTGCAGCCACAGCAGCAGCATATTGCAATAACAGCATCTTAACGCATAGCCAAAAACACCTTGGAATAACCAAAAAAAAAAAAAAACTAGTTGATTGTTAGGCAAGCAACAAGGACAAGGACAGATGATTAGTAGTAATTTAATTTTTTTTATTAAAATTATATTTATAGCCTTTTATATATATATATATATATATATATATTGAGAGAGAGGCATATAAATGAGAAAGATGTGGAAAAAAATTCATCTACTATAAATATTACTATTTATGTAGTTACTAACTATCAACAATAAAATAATGATACATGTGAATGACGAATATAAAGACATAAATATAAAGTAATGGACACATGTAATGGTGAAATTAGAGTATGGATACATGTATTTTACGGTAAGGTACATGTACCCATACTTCAATTTCACCTTCACCTGTATCCATTATTTTATGTCTTTATATCCGTCACTTATGTTTTTATGTTCGTCATTCACCTTTGTCATTGTTTTATTGCTGATATTAACTACATAAGTCATTATCCAAACAGTAATTAGGCATAGCCAAAAGTGCTTAATTATTTGTTTACTTACTCTTTCTCGGCCTAGGGTGACACTAAATGTTTGAATTCCAAAGTCTTTATCCCCATCAGCATCAGGTATGTCCTATTCAAATTTCAAATATTAACGACTAAAAAATGAGCAGCTATTACAACCAATAATTATCCGAACTAGCCGTAGCCCTGTAAATAATTATCTCACCTTGATTACTGAAATCGCAATGGCAAGGACGCACATGATAGCAACTGTGAACACCAACGATATGGGAATACAAATTGGTTTGCCAAGCACAAATTTCTGCATTTAACAAGGAAATATACATCATTTATACAGATTGGTTTAATGAAAAGTATGTTTTCTATTATAATTAGGATAATTTTGATTTATTTCTAATAAAAATTCAATTAATTAAAATTTATTTCTAATTTTATTGAAAATATGTTTCATACTTTAATGAGGTTGACTTTTATTTATCTCTAAGAAAAATTAAATGAATTAAAAATTTAAATGTAATTTTGTTGAAACATATCTTTTTTATTTTGACTAGATTTGCTTATAGTTTATTAAATATAAATGAAATTAGATAATATATTTTATAAGTCTTATTAAATTAAATTTCATAAGTAAATAAATAAAATTAAAATGATTAATTAAGAAAAATGTTAACATAAAGAATATTGAAAGAATTTTATATAATTATTCAAATAGAAATTTTATTAAGAATGTAACAAATTATTATATTATAACTCTATAAAGTTTGTAAAATTAGATTAGTATACAAACAAAAATGCTAAAAGAGTGTTATGTAATTTTATAGAATAATTTTTATAGCAAAAAAGTATTAACATTAAAAAATAATATATGGTTGTTTAAATAAAAAATCTATTAAAATTATAATGAATTGCAAATTTACTAAATTTATAGTACTGAATTTAATAATAAAATGACTAACTTTAAATTAACGAAGATAAAAAAATAAAATTGGTATTTATTAATGAAGATAAAGTAATACAAATATACATTAAAAACTAAATAGATTAATTTTTTTAAGTGAATAATTTTAATACTTTTCATATGTTATATTTAAAAATATTAAAGTTTATTATTACAAATAAAAAAAACAGGTCAAATAATAATAAAAAATCACACGTATTATACACTAGTATAGTGTATATATATATATAGGTAGATATACCTGCATGTGGGTGAAGGAAGCGAGTGGATAAACAAATGCCCTCATAATCAGGATAGAAGTTGCTGCGAGGAAAGGTTGTTTCTTCCATCTGAGATAAGGAAGCTCCATGCAACTCACACAGAACCACAATGTCAGTTTCTAAACTACATGCATTATATTAATATGAAATCAACATAAATATTATCCAAAAAAGCTTTTTAATTACTCTACAACCAATGATGCATCATGTATCTATAAACTTGGATTGTAAAATTGACTTGGAAATGATTTCACAGTATAAATAAAAGTTTCTAAAATTTTGTATATATATATATATAGTAAGAGTTGTATGTACAAAAATACAACAATATGTAACTATAATTAAACAGTAGAATTGAGTAAATCATAGAATTTTAGAATAGCACAATTTCCCTTCATTTCAACATGATTTTATTATATAAAATTGTGATTTTAATATGATTTTATTTAATTTTGATTTTATAAATGTTTTAACTCAATTAAATGGTAAAATTATACGAGTTAACTCGTGATTTTGACAATAATATATGTAAAGCTGATGCATGTGTATGGGACATATATATATATAACTAAGGAACTTACATCGACGGAGTCTGCAGTTCCAAGCCCACCACATATGAGGACAGCAGCAAGAATTGGCGGTGATTGAAACATGATTGCCATACCAAGGCTCTGATGGACAAGATTTATTAAATAACCATAAATATAATATAAGGTAGATAAATAACGGAGACAGGGACAGCACCGGGGCAATGGCCCCTCGGCCTCTATCTCCACGATACTGCCTTGTACGTATTACAGTAATTTATAGTTTTCCCTTGAGTTTAGCCCCTCCCCCTTCTAACTAAAATTATCTATTTAGCTAGCTATATCATTGCTCTATATGTGTGTCTGTGTACGTGTGTTTGTGTTTGTATATATATAGAGAGAGATGGCCATATACACTTACCGTCAGTAAAGCTGCAAAAACAATTGCAGTTCCAGCTTTGATAGAGAGGTCGCCAGAAGCAAGTGGAAGAAAAGGTTTATTCACCTAGCAACATTGAAAAATTAAAATGGTGCTTTGAATTTAATTACTCTAATCAATCACGATCATATGTTTAATTCTTTTTCATCAAATATATAATAAGTGAGTGCAAATATACTTACTTTATCTCGTCATATAATTGATTCAATCCCACGATATAAATGTGTATGAATACCATCGGTGCTAGTACCTAATAAGTTAGCAAAATATGCATGTCAAGCACTAAAGTTTATAATCTTTTTATCAATTTCTCATCAAAATTTACTATTTAATGATACTTTGATCAGTCCCAAAACAAATGTTGGGGACATATCAACTCTTGCTTCTACCATAAGAAGCGAAATCGATACTATTTGAACAATCTGATCGCAACAACAAGATTGGGGAAATAGTTTGATTAAATATATATGTAACATAATTGAGGTCTTGTCAAAATTAAGATACAATTAAGTGTATAAAACAACTACTTACAGATCCAATCACACTATAAGGTCGTATAAAGTAATACAAGGAAATCAAATGCTTCTTAATTGAACTTCGCATAGGCTCTGTTGATGCATTTCCATTCTGTAATGTAGCTGCTAGAATACCAAACTTCATGATTAGTTCAATTCCTGTCTATAAATTTTATTGTTATTGTTATTATTATTATTTAGCTCATATAATTATTTTGTGGTTATGCATTTCTATTCGGTAATGCATATATAGCTTTCACCTTTATTTTCAGTACGTGATGTGGCTGCCGGAAGACCATAAGTTCCGATTAGTTTCTGTGTGTTTCTTCTCCACGCATACCCTTCTTCCCTGCTGTTGTGTTCGGCGCTAATGACGAGCGTCTTCTGGCATTGCCAGCTTCCTTTGAGGATGTAATGTACTTGTTTCTCTGCGAATTTACTTTTTGCAATCTCACCTGATTAAACATCAAAACTTCTGTTGATTTTAGTCCCAAAAAAAATCCCTTAAAATAATTATTTTATATATATATATATATATATATATTAATATTAAAATTATCACATTATTTTTTTTTCAAAGTAAAATTTATTTTACAAATAATTATTATCAAATATGTGAAATAAATTTTATTCAAAAGTGATAGCAGAAAAAATTTAAATGAACAAGTAAAAATGTTTTTATTAACTGTGTTTGTTAATTTTTAATAAAAAAGTTCTTAATTAATATCCTATAATAATACAAATATGGGACATGTAAATTATTTTAAGTTATATATCCAATTTTTTAAATTTTTTCAAACAAATTATTTGTGAGATAGTTTTATGTTTTAACTCTTAATTTTTCTCTATTTTTTAGGTTCAAAAAAAAAATCAAAAAATTTATTATGTGCCAATAGTAAATTATTTTTTAATTTATTTGATTTTGGTAGCATTTTATTTTTAAAAATGTTAATAGATGAAACATAGTTTTTCTTGAAGGAAACTAAAAGATAGTTAATTAGTGATTATGTATCTTAAAAAGTAACAGAATAATTTTCACCTAAGACTACAAGTACCTTAAGCTGTATATGACTCAATCATTTGTTGGATATATGCTGCTAATATGACATGACAATATTCTGTAGCCTTAGGATCTGGGGGAGTTGATCTAATATTATTAACTATAAAATGACTAAAATAAACTTGAATAAAATGTGAATAATTAATTTTTTAATTATTAAAATTATTTTTTTTTTTTTTTTTTAAATGTTATCTTCCACAAGTTCAAAATGAACTGATTACTGAAAATAAAATAAAAAAATCTCCAAAAGAGTTTTTTAATCCTTGAAGGAATTCATTTTTGGCTACATAATTCATTAAATTTTAATTTTCAGTTCGATATGGATAGATCATAAATACGACAAAAATTTGTCAACAATTAATTTAATAGAATAACATATATCATGACTCAAAATTAAAATATTATTTAAAAGCGAAAATAGTTCGTACTAGCTAATCCAACGGTTGTTGGTTTACTTATGTATCATATAGGTTACATGACATATTTTTACACCTAAAAGTCAATTATACACTATTTTTCATATAAATTTTATACAGTTTGTGTAAATGTTTATATTTTCCATTATATATATACATATATATCTTAGTTAATCTTTGAAAAGAAATTAAAAACATCTGAACCAAAGTGAAACATATACATATGGAGAATTCCAACCTAACTTTACTTTTCATTTACTTTATTTTCACTTTATTTTTATCATTATTGGATGAAAGTATATTAAATTATTCAATAATGATATTAATAAAATACAATTTACTTTATAAAAAGTAAAGTAACCACATACTACACCTATATATATATATATATAAGAAATGATACTTTTTGCGAATAATAATGTCAACAGTAACACTGCTACTTGCAATTTTTATTTTTTGTCCTGAAATTTTTTACAAATTATATTATTAAAAAAATTATTTACAGATTAAATGCAATTAAATCATTACACGGGAGACCCACTCCAATGTACTTTAAGTTTTAGATTATAAAAAGAAATTTCAAAAAAATAAACTAAAATTTCAAACAAAAATATAAATATTAATTAACAGTATGGGCAACGATATGTATCGCTATACTACATGGACACAAAATTAAGGTTTGAGTGGAAAAACTCAAGATGAACCCGCACGAAACTGAAGCATGCTTGCTGTAAGCATACCTGTATCTTGTTCCTGTAAAATTGGCCAGTTGCTACATA
>CATIWM010495011.1:0-11132 GCA_949671775.1 Mallotus repandus
GGGATTTTCACATTTAGATTTGAAAGGAGTTTCAAATAATATCAAGTGTTGATATTATTTTCTTATTGCCAATTAGACATGAACCTAGTAAGTCACACGTAAAAGAGTTTTACCAAATCATCATTAATATTAATCTAATTACTAAAAGAGTTTAATCAATTAATTAAGATTAATGGAATTAGATTTATAGTTTAAGCAATGATTCTAACGTATCATGAAATCTAATTTAATTAAGGGTTTAATTATCAATTTATACTTAATTAATATGAGATGTTAACTAAATTATTAAATTAATAATATATATATTGTTACTTAGATTAATGGCCCAAGTAGTTTGGGCCTAAATTCAAAAGAATATTGGTCCAAAGATTAATCTAAAATATTGAGAAAGCCCATGAACCTAATATAGGCCCATTTGTTTGATGAATTGGGCTTGGATAAAGTGTTGGCCCAATTACCAGGCCTAAGTTTATAAAAGTGATGTAGACAAATTTGATATATTAGGCACATTAAATCTTTAATGTGTAAATATTTGAATTTATCAAATAAAGATTAGGTTACATGTATTGATCACATTGATGAATGTGAGAGGATGACTGTAAACATTATTCATGAAATGTATTTTCTATAAACTTCTTTGTACACTAGTAAGTTACTTATACAAATTGTATACTTACTGTATCAAATTATATGCTTGTGATGTTATGGATGATGTCATGAGGTGCTTGCTTTCTATATATATATATATATATATATATATATATAACCTAAGAAATTTTATATATTTTGAATGGTTAGGCACACCAAAAATTAGAAACAACATCTACTAAACACAAACCTAAAGTATTCTTGCAAAAGTTTAAGTTAGTGAAAGATTTGTGTGGGTCAATTGAGAGGAGACTTACAACTAATCGAATTAAAGCAAAAAAGTAATTTGGTAGAGCTTTGCTGTTTCAAGCTAAAGGCCTTTCATTTGCAAGGATAAAGCATTTGATTCAAGTGTTAAACCTCAAGCACCTAAAGCTTTTTGATCTTAACTATTGTGGTCTTCATCTAACTAGGAGTTTGTAAGTTTTCTTAAACTTAGAGTTTCCTAGGTTGATGTTTATATTCATCGCTTTGCAATTTAGTTATGTGTAACATGTAAAAGCAATCTAACCATTCTATTAGATGGGCTTATGAGAATGTTGATAATACTAGAAGTGAAAATCTTTGTGAGGTTAGAGAAATAGAACAGACAAATGAAAGTCATAAGGTTTTAAGGAGAATGGATATGGGAGATGATGGTGACATGTTGCATTTTGAATTAGCAAAAGCCTGTGCAATAGCATTGAGTCAAGCAACAAAAGTTGTTGTATAATGTGAATGATGCTAGTAGGGTGTATTTATATTATTTTTTCTTAATTATTACAAATTTATGATTCCCCACTATAAGGTTTTATTTAATATAGACTTGCATATTTTTCTATTTTAAGCACAGAAACTAATCCTCAAGTTTATTAAGGGCATAAAAATAATAGGTCATTGAGGTTCAAAAGACTTATTAGAAATTGAAAGTTGCATGCATCCACATGCTTTAATGTCAGGGGTTAGAAACAAACAAAAGAAAACCGTCGAGATATTATTAAAATCTTATACTGTTAGTGTAATTTAATGAATTCGATTTCTTATTTCTTTCTAAAAATCCATTTAGAGGAATTTTTCAGGTATGGCTTATGTTTGGTAATCAACGAAATTAATATTTTTGTTCACGTAATTAAGATATTTTAGTTGAGACTTCCTTTTCCTCATATTGTTTTACATGCATGTTCAGTGTCTGAAGCTGGGATTATCATATTATCTCATCATGATTTTGGTGAATGAGCTAGCTTGGAGAATAATGATCTGATTGAAGGAAGATATGCTTCTCTTAAATGGCCAACAAAAATAGGGATTCCACAATCTGATTTATTTGACCTAGAGGATTCATGGTACAATTCTCCACCTAAAAGATTCACATTGGAGGTAAGTCTGCAATGACTTTTAAATTGTCAACCTATCATATAACTACTTTAGATTAATATGTGTTTCATATTTTAGTTATCCCCTTTTGCAACTATGAATAGAAAGATGTTTTCCATATTTATTAAACAATGAATCTGTATATATATATATAAGACATAAGATAACTATTTAAGGAATAAATTAATTGTCCCTCTAATTAAGCTATATATATCTCATTCCCTACAATCTTGCTTTTAATTCCTATAATCTTGCTCTAGTCAAACTACAAGATGTAACGCTCCCCCTCAAAATAGAGGATACAAATTAATAATGGCCAGCTTATTACAAATATAATCTATTCAAACTCCATTCAAAGCTTTTGTGAATATGTCACCTAGCTGCTCTCTAATCTTCACATACCCTATTGAAATGAAAATTTGATGTAGCTTTTCTAGAATAAAATGGCAGTCAATTTTGATATGCTAAGTTTGCTCGTGAAAGGTGGGATTAGAGGCAATATGTATTGTAGCTTGGTTATTGTACCATACTTTCATTGGAACTGTTACCTGAAAGCAAACCTCTATAAATAGTTGATGAATCCACATTAATTCAAAAATTTATTGAGCCATAACACAATATTTTGTTTCTGAATTAGACCGAAAGACAATACTTTAATTTTTACTTTTCCAAGAAACTAAAATACCCCTAAAGAACACACAATAACCAGTAGTAAATTATTAATCTATCTTGAATCCTACCCAGTCTACATCTGAAAAACACTCGATTGAATAATGACCATGATTACAATATACAATCCTTTGTCCAGGGGCTCCTTTTAAGTAACATAGAATTTGTTCAAGAGTTGCCCAATGATGAACTGTAGGGGAAGCCATAAATTAACTTACTACACTAATCGAGTATGTAATGCTAAAACGGGCAACTATAAGGTAATTCAACTTCTTAACCAATCTTTTGTATCTCTCAAGATCTTCGAATAAATATCCTTCTTTAGTAAGCTATAAGTTAGGGGACAAGGGTGTGCTACATGGTTTTGCTACCAACTTACCTATCTCACATAGCAAATCAAGAACATATTTTCATTCAAATAAAAAGATCCTCTTCTTACTTCATAATACCTCGATTCCTAAGAAATATTTTAGATTGCCCAAATTTTTATTATGAAACTGAGTCTAAAGATGAGTTTTCAGAGATGATATGCATGTACTATCATTACTAGTGATAACTATATCATCAACATAAACAACCAGAAGGATGATGCTAGATGCAGAGTTTCTATAAAAAATTAAGTGATCATATTGACTCTTTTTAAGACTGAACTGCTCCACTACCTTACTGAATTTACCAAAATAAGCTGTGGGGCTTTGGTTTAACCTATTTAATGATTTATAGAAGCAACAAAATTTACTAGACTACCCCTGAGCAATAAACCTAGGTGGTTACTCCATATATACCTCGTCTTAAAGGTCTTCATGCAAAAAGGCATTTTTAATTTCAAGCTAATAAAAAAGCCAATCATGGGTAACAAACCAAGGTAAGCTTAGCCATATGGGAGAAAGTGTCAAACTAATATATCCCATAAATCCAGGCAAACCCCTTAGCCACTAGATGAGCTTTGAGATATATGACAGATCTATCAAGATTGACTTTAATAGCAAATACCCATTTACATGTTAGTGATATGCCCTATGCCAATCATGTAATGGTCATATTTTGTCATATTTCTATTTTATATTAATACAGAGGTATTTTCATCATTGTTTAATTCTAATAAATTCCTTTAATAGTTAATTTTGTCTAAGGTCATCAAGTATGTGACTTGATAGTAAAACTCTTAAGTGAAACTTGAATAGTCAGCCATTATTATTGGAATATAATGAATGAAGACTAATATGAAGTTCACTGATGATTATCTTTTACTGATTATGTATATGAGATATTAAGTCAACTCATAAGTACATATTTGAGAAATGATGTACTGGATGAGAATACTACATATTAGCATTATTTTAGTCCTCTAACCTAAAATCTTTATTGTTTCCTACATAATGTGTTATATATTTTGACACATTCTAACATCGTCTTTAACAGGATGATGGAATAGATTTTTATTGATTATATGATGAATTATATGAGGAATGTGAGTAATAGGGAAGGAATTTGTCTTTCATTTATTCAGGGTATGATATGGGCCCCTCGATAAGTTAGACTGAGAAAAAATGCATGGTCATACTAAAATGAATTGATAAAGAGTTATCAATATCAATCTACTTAAGATTAAGAAATAATATGATTGAATAATATAAGGATAACATAAACCATGCCTTATGTTCAATCAAGATATCATGTGATAAAAGGACTATAAAAATTATTGTGAATTAAATTATGTCAGATTACCAGCTTTCACATAACTTGGGTAGTCATAAGGTCTTATTAGAGGCCACTTATGATTTTTGGGACAGGAATAAGATTTTAGGCCTACTGCCAATATGTGTGTGTGTGTCTGCATGTGGATATTTGACACAGTTATGCCTAATTATGAATAAAGCAAAGTTGTCAATCAAGGCTCGGGCACGGTTGTACCTAAGCATGCGTCTATTCGCACTCGGTTGTGAAGTTGTGCTTATATATATACACATCTCAATCCTTATAATCTTGCTCTAATCAAACTACAGGTTGTAACAACAACAATGTGGATGGCTCTCTTTGCATGGGTAGTTTTATCTTCTTTGGCTTATATACATGGGAGAGATGAAAGTGACCACAAAGATTATTTCTTTGTTCATGGGAGGGAGTATGCTCGAAAGATTTTCTTAAGGGGTGGTCGCTCGAAAGATTTTCTTAAGGGGTGGTCGTTCTTCTGAAATTAGGATTACTGTTGAGGGGTTGTCTTGCTCGGACTTTTCATGGATTTATTGTCAATTTTAGGCTGCTGATACTAGTGTCCATTCTAGCGCAAGGAGTGGTATTACTTCTTACAATATATATATATTATAATAAACTTCGAGAGCTAATTCATTATAGCTGCACAGTACATTTTATGCCTTTTAAATTTGGCCAAATTTCAATTTTGCCACATAGAGCTCGCAAGGAAAATGTCATCATTTTCTGAAAATATGAAAGTGCCCTTACCCTTAGAAAAAACGGCACCACTTTAATGGATGGAATGGACAATGCCACTTACACATCCGTTACCCTAATTTTGGCCTCTCTTTGCCCCTTATTACACACACTTCTCAGCCATCCCCTTTTTCTTCCTCTTCTCATTTTTTCTTACAATTTATTTTGTCACTTTTTTTTATTATAATTCTCTAACTATTTTATTGTACTAAAAGTAGTCTTTGTTGAATTCAAATATCATAATTATAGCGATGAAGTTTTATTTCAAAAAAATTTGAAATTTATTATGCACTTTCATTTTCTAATTGCTTATATTGTGCAAATGTCTTTTTATTTCTTTCATGCGATTTAAAAATTTTTAAATTTTTTATTCAATATAATGAAAAAAGTGGTCTATTTTTTCATATATATTCTACTTATCTAATAATATTTATATTTTATTTTCTATTATATTCAATATTATATTTTTCTTTTAATTATATTTTTAAAATTTAGATAAATATATAAATATAAAAAATTTTCATCATAAATTATATTTTAAATGTTGAATTATTAATGCATAAATTAAACATCAAATATAGTATATTATTTTTTTCATTTTTTTAATATAGACTTTTTGTCATCCCACAGTGGAATGCGGGTAATTTTACTAGTATTCATTTATATATAATTGTAATGGTGATTATGTCAAGTGATCTACAATTAAGCCTTATTTAATATTAAGTTGGGTGAAATAAGTTTGGTTAGGAAAATCATGAGTATGAAACCTTTTGATTATTACAGGATCTTTTAGTTTAGATATGTGGGTTACTAGATTTGGCTCGAAAAAGTAATGTTCTTGGAATTATAAATGAATACTGCATTTGATTCCCCATATCAATATCCTATTCTAATAAGGGTTCTAATCCCTAGACAAGAAGAATGCTTAAATAAGAAGAAAGCTTGATAAGGAAGTCCATTCTCTCCTAAATAAGGCAATCCTACAAGTATAAGGAATCCTATTCCTAAGAAGTTTGAGTCAATCTCTCACTATATATACATCTCATTACATCTTATATGGGGGAGAGATTATTCATTCAACCATTCTACATCAAGACATCATATTCTACAATCCATCATCTCATAAACACTCATTCTATATTATTCTATCATTACTTTACTTTTCTTGCTTTATTATTATTTTTCCTTATACAAATACTGACTTAAGCTTTAGAGTGTTTGTGGGGGAAACCCCACCCATTCACCTAGCTTCCTCGTTGATGCAGGTTCCATGACAAGATATCAATTCAGAGCTATCAAGTGGTGCTGTTTGTGAAAAAAACCTACCTCTTCTTATTTGTTTCAAAATAAGAAAATCAAGAGCTAAGCATAACCGAATTAAATTCTGAATTATCTTTGATTACTTGTTTGGAACCTAGCCTGACAACCCAAGCATGCAATTCAACCACCAGTTTTCTTTAAATCTATTCGAGCCAAAAAAAAAAAATCAATCAATCAGGATGGAAGCCGTATGAGCTAGAATTTCTTCGTCCCATCTAAAAAATTTTAAGATGATCAAATCCCAATTATTCTACCATCAGAGGAAGGAAACAAAAGTGAATATTTTGCAAAGTGCAACTTTATTAATTCATTGAAAGTGGCAGAATGTATTATTAATGGAAATTACAAAAATGATACAAAAATGATATGAACGTGTCTCAATCCAAGCAAATGACGTTTTGGCATTTTGTAATGGATATTGACTTGGAAGCCTACACTTAGAATGAGTGAGGATAAGTTTATATTGAATTTGGATTTATGCTCATCAAAATCATAATGTTAAAGTGGTCGGGCAAGGGAAATCTGAGTACTTTGCAGACCAATCTCTAATTAATGAACAACAATATAGAGTAAAGGATGAAGATAAAAAAATGTTCCATCCAAATAGGTGAACAGACGCAAAGCCTTCAACAAGAATGGGTCTCACATCGCAAGTTGAACTCTGATCACCGAGCCGTGATTTTCAGGCACCGCTTCAATATTTTGCTCATTCAAATTCAAGCAAGGTAACTGAAGTATAAACAATAAACTTTGAGATGACAAGAAGGGCCTCCTCAACGATGAGTAATAGTTTCATGATAGTAACTTAGTCAATATGTTAATGTTGGAAACTATTATTGATAAAATAGAAAATAAAATTGGCCACCTATTTATTGAGTACTAAACATCGAGCAACCAATGAGTGCTGAGCATCAGCTTCACGAACATCTCTGAACGAGCTGCTAACAAAGGCGAGCAACCTAAGCATTGGACATAAGCTTCATGAATATCCATCGTTAATCGAGCACCCGAGCTTGCCGTTCTTTAGCTTGGTAAATCTCGGAGCACCTGATTTCGGAGCACTACATGTCTGAGCTGGATTTCTCGACTTAAATCTTCCTTTATATTATTCTTAAATACCGAGTCTTGACCACTTATTGAGCACTAAGGCCAAGATTCAGTAGAACATCTGGCTATGGTCCCCATTCTGCTTTAAGGGAGAAAGCACTGGTTTTATAAGCTAAAATGAGTTACTTAGGCATAAACAGAAAAAGAAGAAAGAATCATCCAGATGCTCTTCTTTTATCTCCCTAAAGAATCATACATAAGCAGAGCTATGATCCCCAACATTAATAAGATGGACAAAGCATCCATGATCGAAGATGACAAACTAAGCTCCGAGCATCTAATACCGAACATCTACTTTTGCAAACATCCATCAAACTCCAAGTGACGAGCTCCACAATATTAAAGTATAGAGATAATCGGGCATCCGAGTCTGAATATCAAATATTACGAGTAGCAAGAGTTTAAGTCACAGCCTGATATCAGACAATCGTTGGCTCATACTAATTAGGGAATAATGGAATACCATTAAGCATCAAGAACCAAGATTATAAGCTAAGCATGGAGTATCTATTGAGTACTGAGTACTGAGTACTGCAACCATCCTCGCATTCAGAGTTTCAATGAGTTTGGCCATTGGTACAGTAGCTCGTAAGTCTAAAGTTTAAGACAAATGACAAGAAAATAACATCTAGGCCAAAATTAACAAATCAAGTGACATGAAGCTATGACCAAGAGAATTTTGAAGCTCGAAACATTAAAATCATGAAGCTTGAACTAAGAGCAATTTTATACTTAGACTAAGAAGCAGGATTATATCAACCAGTGGATAGAAGCATAAGAATGCCGGAGATATCAAATTTGTCAAAGCTTGAGTGGTGGCCCATTATCTCTTCATGTCGTAGTACAGATCGAACATTATGGATCAAATTGATTGGACACTCAGACATGTCAAACTACACTCGAAGGATGAGTTCAAGGCAGTACAAAGTGCCAAGGAACCAAATGTATTCAAACTTGGATAGTAGCAAGGATGTTCTTAGACAGTCAAATTACATAAACAAAAATGATTATGTAGAGATCTTCAAGTACATTAGCAATAATGAAGCAAACAACGAACATAAATATTTGTTACTTCAAAAGGCGGGACAAGAGCACCATTACAGATAAGAATTCTTTCTCAATCATTCATTTTTTATTATCATTACTTCTCAATTAATTGTTTTCATAAGCTTGACACACAAGCACACTTACACATCTACACATAGAAGTTCATACTTGAATATATTATTATAGTTCCATGCATGAATATGCACCCATTATATTGATATACTTTCGAATGCATCAAAAACTGACAATTGATAGAGATCGATGAAGCGATCCTAAAAATTTTCTCTTTTGTCTGATGTAACAGAAACACAGACCAATTTCAACGTAATCATCGGAAAACATGACCAAGCAACATTAATACATTTTAATAAAAGACTTAGGTCATTTTTTTACACCAAGCATTAAAACCCCAGCACTAGCTAGTCCTTAGGTCGTTTACTATAATATTGAGGTTTCGAGCATGTAAGCCTCCAGTCATAGCACCGAGCATCTAAGCCTCGAGCATCAAAGTCTAGTATATATGGAAACTAGCATCCTCAGGTCACTTTTTAGTATCGAGCATCTCCAAGTCTAGTGTATATGGAAACTAGCACCCTAAGGTCGCTTTTTAGTACTGAGGTTAAGTCTCAGGTCGCTTTTTAGTATCGAGCATTAACCCCAACACTAGCTGGTCCCATTCTACGTGTTGCCATAACACTAATGGGTTAATTCCTCATGACGCTTCATAAATACCAAGCATTTATAAGTCCAGTTGGCATCTTCACATTATTCTACTTTGACATTAGGAATTCCAAGACTCAGTACCGAGCATCTTCACCATTAGTAACTGAGGCTGGCCACCTCAGCTCACCCTTCAGCATTAAATAACACCTTCAGAACAAAATTCATTACTCTGAGTTATCATCAATATATCACAGAAATCCAGAAACTCGGACATAAATATCCGAACAGACTTTCAGGGGGGGACTTTTGATACTGTATATCAATATCCTATTCTAATAAGGGTTATAATCCCTAAAGAGAAAGAATACTTGAATAAGAAGAAAGCTTGATAAGGAAGTCTATTATCCCCTAAACAAGGTAATCCTACAAGTACAAGGAATCCTATTCCTAAGAGGTTTGAGTCAATCTCTCACTATATATACATCTCATTACATCTCATATGGGAGAGAGATTATTCATTCAACTATTCTACATCAAGACATCATATTCTACACTCCATCATCCCATAAACACTCATATTCACCTAGCTTCCTTGTCGATGCAGGTTCCATTGCAAGATATCAATATAGAGTTATCAACATTCTTTACCATGCACTATTAGAGATAGGGGTGTGCGAGAGAGCTTACTGAACCAAAAATTGATCTGATTCAGTTTAATTTGGTTTGTATATGCATTTTCAAATTTTTTATTTTTGTTGAACCAAACAAAACCAAACCAAAATTTAGTTTTGTTTAGTTCGGTTTTATATTAAAGAATTTGATTAACCAAATTAACCAAACAAACTGAAATTCTATTTTTAGTTTTAAATTTTTAAATGATTTAATATAAAAACTATTCTACATCAAGGCATCATATTCTACACTCCATCATCCCATAAACACTCATATTCACCTAACTTCCTTGTCGATGCAGGTTCCATTGCAAGATATCAATTTAGAGTTATCAACATTCTTTACCATGCACTATTAGAGATGGGGGTGTGTGAGAGAGCTGACTGAACCAAAAATTGAATTGATTCAGTTTAATTTGGTTTGTATATGGATTTTCAAATTTTTTATTTTTGTTGAACCAAACAAAACCAAACCAAAATTTAGTTTTGTTTAGTTCGGTTTTATATTAAAAATTTTGATTAACCAAATTAACCAAACAAACTGAAATTCTATTTTTAGTTTTAAATTTCTAAATGATTTAATATAAAAATATAAAATAATTAATATTTTTGAAAAAAATCAGTTTGATTCGGTCGGTTCTTTTTTTATTATTAAATTTTAGTTCAGTTCAATTCGATTCAACTTTCTATATTTCGATTCAAATAAAAAATTATCCAAAATCGACTTAATCTACTGAATTCTCACCCTAACCCTAATTAGATATCAATAAATGTCAAGTATTTGTCAATGTGATAAGATAGATCATTTCTCTTTCCTTTACAGCACTAAATCTATGCATTGGATTTATTGGTTGGCATCAATTTTCACTGTTGGACAATAGACGTGCATATGCCATGGTGGTCTTCTTTTCAATAGCCTTACATTAATATGTTGACTTCCTTATGGTTTGCATCATGATTGGTTTCAAATTCTTTACCTAAATTGTTTGCACATCTCAGAATTATGTTATTGGTAAGACGTCACAACAACTGGTGGCATGTGAAATAATTTTTTTCTTGGTTCCATAGGTGATCTAACATGAAAATTCCAAATATAGCTCATTTGTTTCCTATCTATAAACTAGGGAGAAATGATTGCTCTTGACTATGATCTAGCTTGAGAATTTTTTAATGCAGACGCGGTTGTTGGACACAATGTCCTTC
>CATIWM010495063.1:0-14643 GCA_949671775.1 Mallotus repandus
AAAATTAATTAGGATTAAGCCTACTAATTAATTTATTTTTCTTTTAAAATTTAATAAACTTCGGCCCACTTTTAGAATTAAAAACAATAGATTTAGGCTCCATAATCATCAAAATGTAGGCCCACCTTTAGTTCCATTTCACTTCTAAATAAAATGTGTAGATTTAGTTAACTTAAATTAAAATCAAATGTAGTTTAGATTTAGGGACATTACACTTTGAATGCATTTGTTATGTGCTTTTTCATGGATTGGTTACCTTAGGGTTAGATGGATGTTCAATTAGGGTTTAATGAAATTGCATGTAATTAGGGAATAAGATGGTAATTAATAAGATAATTCTAAATGAACACAAGACTAAAAGAAGTTGGTATTCCGTATCCAGAATTCCTAGTTATGGTGCAAGCTTGTATAAGAGAATCGAGTTACCACCACTTTCAATTTGTCCCAGTTATTACCCTGGGTGGCGACTCCTCATCTCCATGCCATGTCTTTGTGACAGTGGTTAGTGTATTTCCTAGAGCCCTGAGCTCAAATAGTGTCACGGTTGCAATAAACTTGGGTGCGCGCTAAACCCCACCGTCTACAGTGGTGACTCCACTAGGGAGAAAAGATACCGATTCTACTTGTGTTCTTTAGAATTATTTTATTAATTATTATTTTATTCTTGCATTCATTCTTGCATGTCCTTACTAGCTGATGGCGTTGGTTTATGGTCCCTTGATTCCACTAGCTTCCTGGGATTGTGAATTGGCTACCCATCACTCTTAGCCTCGATTCAAGAGAGCAGAGTCTGTAACCTAAGTCCTAAAGGGGGGTAGTCTTCTCTCGAGTTTCTAAAGGATGCCAGGCCCCTCTGACCTTGGCCTGTAACTCAAGTCTTAAAAGAGGGCATCTTGCTAAGGGAACCTTGACCTTTTAACCAGACTCAGCTCATTTAGTGGCCTAGCAACTTCCCCTAGGATTTACCCAACTTGTTTTTGTATGTTGCCATGAGGTATTTCTATCTATAAAAGCCCAAGCCCATACTTTAGAAACCCATTTGGGCTAATAAATATTGGGCTACCCTTTTATACCTAGAAAAACTATTTCTATGCTTTACTACTTTGAGAGATTTGGCATGCTCGTCGGTTCTTGATATCCCCTATTGATATTGAGGCCCAGACCAAAAATCCTAGGAAAAGAAACTCGCCATGGAATGCGTGTGTGGGAGGAATAAGGTTGGAAGGATGTATGTTGTACACTTGATTTGATACTTATATACCTGACTTCCTACTTGCACGTGCATCATGCATACATGCATACATACAATTCATGCATCATAACCCTTTATTTTTCAGCCATAATGTATTCATCCGAGTCTTCCTATGTTTGGGAATGGAAAGGTGGCAGATTAGTGAGGACTGATTCAAGCCCAAAGTCTATAGCCAAAGAGATCTTTTGTAGTTTGGAAAAGAGCCCGATCAACCCGCTTTACTTGGAAGCTACACTAACACCAATCACACAGACCAAAGAAATGGAACAAGGAAATTAGACCCTAGAGGACATCAAAAGAGCATTGATGGATGACATGAGAGCAATGATGCAAGATGAACTGAGACAAGCCCTGGCTATATTAATGCCACCACCTGCTGATGCACCTACACTCGCTGCTGATGCACCTCCTGTTGCTGCCAATCCACCAGTTGTAGATGCACCACTCGACAATGTTGGGGGCAACCAATGAATGCTGCTAGGAATGCACCAAATGTTGAAGTGAAATTGGAGGATGTTGAGAACTACATGATTGAGAAAGCAAAAAGGGAGTCACTTGAGCAAGTTCAAGAGCTAGAATCCAAGCAGATGAAAGCACTGACTCAGAAGATGTCTAAAATTGAAGAATTGATGAGAGGACAGGGTATGGGATACTCGTTTGATTTTGATGATATGATGCAATTTGAGGAAGATAAGCTGCCTGATAAGTTCAAGATGCCACAGTTGCAGAAGTTTGATGGTACTGGAGACCCAAGGATCTATCTTAGTCAATATACAACTATTATGAGCACCATAAAAGCTCCTTTGTCCGTAGTCACCAAGTTGTTTGTACTATCCTTGGAAGGTATGGCTGTAAATTGGTATTATGGGTTAGAGAAGTCTATCCGAGCTGATTGAAGAGAATTGTGTACTGCTTTCTTGAAACAATATGATCATAATACTAAGCTTGAGGTGTCTATCAGAGATTTGGAATTGACTAAGCAGAAGCATAATGAATCATTTTCTGATTTCTTGACTAGATTCATGAACAAGGTAGGATTAATGAAAAATAAGTTAGCTGAGAAGGATCAGGTTAGGATGATTGTTCAAAATGTGTCACCTAATTTGGTCGAAAGGTTACAAATAATGAACCCCAAGACATTTATAGACCTTTATGATGATGGGTTGCAAACTGAGGAGATTGAAAGTGAGAAGAGGAAGATTGCTAAAAGCACTAGAGCAAGAAACTACCCAACTAGGGGCACACAATAAAGATACACCAGTTGGGCTATGGAAGTCCATGTTTTCCAACAACCCAGGAGATTCTCGAACTTTAACCAACCCTTATCTAAAATCCTAGACTGTTTGATCCAAAAAGGCCTCTTTAGACCCTTAACTATCTCAAAACCACCAAACCCAAATCTCCATGGCTTTGACCCAAACAATTACTGTAAGTTTCACCAAGTTCCTGGCCATTCTACTGATTCCTGTATGCACCTTAAATGTGAAATCCAAAACCTCATAGACTTTGGAAAAATCACAGACCCTGGAAAATCAAATCCAAACCCAAACACCAAGAACAACCCTTTCCCAAACTACCAAAATTTTCCACCTCCAACTACCATGATGATTAATTCAGGAGTTAGTGAGGAAGAAGTACTAAGCTCTTTTGAGGACCTAGACCTTAAAACTAATGAGAATACTCTTGATGCCTCCAAACAATCTTAGCGAGGAGTTGAGGATTTATTGGGCCAACCTTCTGGCAAGTTTTATTATAAAGTATTTTACTCCAAACCACCTTCTTATGATATTCCTATTGAATCAATCACACCTGGAGGATGGGGTGAAGATTTTGATGAAATAAGATTGTTAGGGAGAAAATGAAAATGCATGGTTGAAGTATGAAAAGATGGAAAGAAGGATCGGACTATCAGGGTTGTTGATATCTGGTATAATTCTGATGAAGAAGGCACTGAAGGTTATAATGTATGGGTTGATAATCCAGAAGTTAGCCATGTTACTAGAAGTGGCAAAGGTTATAAACTGGTGGAGAAAGTTATAGAGAGAGAAGAAGTGGCTGAAGAAGAAGATTCGGATGAACATGGTGATAATTTAATTCTTGAACAGCTTAAGATGGCCAAAGCAAATGTGAGCATTTGGGAGCTCTTGATGCATTCAAATAGCCATCGGAAGGCTTTAGTTAAGGCTCTAGCTAAAATGAACATTGAGACTACTGCAACCTCTGAGGCCATGGTAGCTAGGGTTAAAGAGAAAAAGCATGGTGTTATTACTTTTTTTTATGAGTATTTACCTGTGGAGGGAAGGAATCATAATAGAGCCTTGTTTATTCCAGCCGAAGTGAGGGGAAATAGACCAATTATATGATGGTGGATGATGGGTCTGCAATTAATGTTTGCCTGTTACAGATCTTGCCTAATTTAGGAGTGAAGGTGGAGGATTTGGAAAAATCAAACCTTGTAATCAGAGCTTACGATGATAGCACAAGGAACATAGAGGGAACATTTGTGGCTCCTGTAAAGACTAGGCCCATAGAAGCAGCTGTGGAATTTACTATACTAAACATCCCTGTCACCTATGCTTTACTTTTGGGTAGGCCTTGGTACAATATTTTGGGAGGAGTGCCATTAACTGTGCATTAGAAGGTGAAATTTCTACTTAACGGAGAAGTTGTAACTATAGATGCTAGTATGAGCAAGACCGTATCCGCAGTTCTAGATAGTCAGAAGTAGGTAGTCGTCCCTCCCAGTTTCAAAATAGCCATGATCTCTAATGGAATTAAGATGGATTCGAGGGTTACAAGCATGATTAAGAAGATGAATTATCGATCCAGACAAGGATTGGGAAAGAATGAGTAGGGAAGTCCAGAGCTCCCAAATTTCAAAGGCCAAGATGATACAAGAGGATTGGGTTATGAAGGAGTTGGATTTGGTAGTAAAAGAGCTAGAAGAAGGTTTTTCAACAGGAATAACTTCTTAAAGAATGTGGGACCGCTGAAGGACAGCTTTGTCAAAGAAGGAAAATTCTATTTAGGTGAGAAGGAATTTGTCCGAGTAGCTGGTGTGAATATTCCTGGGTGGGTTTGAGATCTTCAAAGAATAAATAGTTGAAAGTCTAGTGCAAGACAATAAGGAAAAGGTTATGAAGAATGTTGCTATGAAGATGAGGGTTGAGGCCATTAAAGAGTTGCTTTGTCTGCCACCTAATAAAGAGCCACCACAGGATTTAGATAGCATTATTAATAATAGTTTTAGTGATGTTTTTTTATGAAGAAACTGATGTAATAACGTTCGATCTATTTGAGGATGAAAATTATGTTTTTCTTATGGTCAATGATATGAATTCTGGTTTGGCTTACTTGTGTGATGTTGATCTTGATGGTTTTGTGCATTTTAATAATGATCGTTCATGCATGTTTGATATTAATTCTATTCAATTACATTTATTAAACATGGGCACAAATGAGCAACCAAAGAACATTTCTATATCACATTATTTAACTCCTGAAGAGAGGAAAAAATTTGAGAGAATACTAACAAAAAGAAATGTAGTATTTTCTTGGTCCTATGAGGATATGCCAGGTTTAGATAGAGAAATTACAGAGCACCACATTCCAATACATCCAGAAGCTAAACCTATTAAGCAAAAACTTTGTAGGTGAAGACCAGAGTGGACATAAAATATAAGAGAAGAAATTGCTAAACAAATCCAAGCTCATTTTCTAGAAGTGGTAGAGTACCCTCAATGGTTGGCAAATATAGTACCAGTTCCTAAGAAAGATGGAAAAGTTTGAATGTGTGTAGATTTCAGCGATCTGAATAAAGTATGTCCAAAAGATGACTTTCCTTTACCTCATATTGATGTGATTGTTAACAGCGCAGCGTCTAGTGCAATGTATTCCTTTATAGATGGGATTTTAGGTTATAATTAGATAATGATGGCAGTTATGGACAAGATTAAAACTGCATTCATCACGGAATATGGGACATATTGTTACAAGGTGATGCCCTTTGGGTTAAAGAACGCAAGCGCAACTTATCAAAGAGCAGTTACTGCTCTGTTTCATGACATGATGCACAAAGAAGTGGAGGTATACATTGATGATATAATGGTTAAGTCAGAAACAAGGGAAGGACATTTTAAGGCTTTAGATAAGTTTTTAGCAAGAATAGAAAAGATATAACCTGAGGCTTAATCCGAAGAAGAGCGTCTTTGGGGTTACTTCTAGAAAACTATTAGGGCACATAGTAAGTGATAGAGGAATAAAAGTTAATCCAGACAAGATCAAAGCCATTCAAGAGATGCCAACGCTGAAAACAGAGAAAGAAGTATGTGGGTTTATTAGGAAACTATAATACATTAGCAGGTTTATTACAAAGCTTACTATGGTTTATGATCTAATCTTTAAACTCTTAAGGAAGAATCAACCAGTGGAATGGAATGAAGAATGCCGAAAAGCCCTTGATAAGATTAAAGAATACCTTATTAATCCGCCTGTATTGAAACCACCAAAGTAAGGTAAACCCTTAATCTTATATGTGGCTTTAGAGGAAAAGGCAATGGGGGCAATGTTAGCGTAAGAAGGACCATAAGGGATAGAGCATGCAGTGTACTATCTTAGTAAAAAGTTCTAGACATATGAAGAAAAATATGATCTTATGGTGATGACTTATCTGATTATGATATGGGCTACAAAGTAACTAAGAAATTATTTCCAATCGTACAAAGTACAAGTCGTCTCAGAGATAGATCCTTTAAGGTACTTATTCCAAGCACCAGCTTTAATTGGAAAGATGTCTCGATGGTTTATACTTCTGACTGAGTTTGATATAGAGTACATTACTACTAAGGTCATCAAAGGAAGAGCAGTAGCAAAATTCCTGGCACAGAATGCAGTTGAAGGAAATGAGCAGTGGAATTTAGAGTTTCCATATGAGAACTTATCAGTAATAGAACAACGGGAATGGAAGCTTTATTTTGATGGAGCTATGAATAATAGAGGAGCAGGATTAGGAGTAATTCTTGTCACTCCAAAAGGAGAAACCATCCCAATGGCCAAGAAATTAGACTTCAAAGTTACAAAAAACATGGCTGAATATGAGGCATGTCTCTATGGGGTAGAAGTTGCTGGAGCTAAAGACTTGCTAGTTTATGGAGATTCCTTGTTAGTTATTAGTCAAGCTAATGAGGAGTGGGAAGTGAAAGAAGGGAGATTAAAACCTTACATCTGCTATTTGAAAATGTTAGTGAGAAACTTTACTAAATGTCTCTTCATACATTTATTAAGAGATGAGAATTAAATGGCAGATGCCTTAGCAACACTTTCTTCAATGTGGGACAAACCGACTGGGTCGATGATGAAGCCTTTGGTAATAATGAAAATGAAAGCTCCATGTTATAGTAGGGAACAAGTTATGAGTACTCAAATAGGGCCAGAAGAAAAGCCATGGTTTTATGATATCCATAGATTTATTGAGAAAAGAGAATATCCAGACGGAGCGGCCTCAAAAGAATAATATGCTCTTCACGTCCTTGCTTGCCATTATGCAAGTAATGATGGGGTATTATATAAGAGAATGTCGAATGGAACGCAGCTAAGATGTCTTAAGAAGGATGAAGCAGAACAAGTGATGAGAGAGATCCATGTAGGAGTTTGTGGATCTCATATGAATGGGATGATTCTGGCAAAGAAAATAATTCCGCAAGGGTACTACTGGCTAAGTATGGAAAAGGACTGTATTCAAGCAGTGAGACAATGTCATCAATGCCAGATACATGGGAATCTCAATCATCTTCCCCCTACAGTGCTAAACAGTTTGACATCTCCATGGCCCTTTGCAGCATGGGGAATAGACATAATAGGAGAGATAAGGCCAACTGCTTCAAATGGGCACAAATACAAAGTAGTGGCAATTGATTATTTCTCTAGATGGATAGAAGCATAATCTTTTAGCACTTTAAAAGCTAGACAGATGGCAAAGTTCATTGAGAAGAGTCTCATTTACAGATATGGGATCCCACACCATGTTGTGATAGATAATGGTGTTCAGTTTCAGGCAGAGACAACTGAGTTATTGTAGAAATATAATATTAAGCATCATAAATCTTCACCTTACCGACCTCAGGCTAATGGAGCAGTTGAAGCAACGAATAAGAATGTGAAGAGAATCCTCTCTAAGATGGTAAAAGCATATAAAGATTGGTCTGAATATCTTCCTTTTGCATTATGGGGATATAGAACTACAATGGGTACTACTACAGGACAAACGCCATTCTCATTGGTATATGGTTGTGAAGCAGTTTTGCCTATAGAAACAGAGATTAAATCTTTGAGGGTTGTTATGGAAGCAAAAACTCCCGAGAGTGAATGGGTACAAAAGAGATATAACCATCTTGTGTCTCTAGATGAGAAAAGGATTGATGCTTTATTCCACACTCAAATTTACCAGAGAAGGATATCAAGAGCCTTTAATAAGAAGGTTAAGCCCAAAAAGAAAAAGGTTGGAGATTTGGTACTAAAGCAGTCAAGAGCGATAGTGTTTGATCCAAGAGGAAAATTCAGACCAAATTGGGAAGGACCATATTTAATCAAGACAGTTCTACCTAAGGGAGCTGCCAAGATATTGGATCTTGAGGGGAATGAGTTCATGGAACTAGTTAACCTGGATTGTCTTAAGAAATACTACCTATAAAAATAATAAAATTAGTATAAAGAAATAAAGTCCGATGGCTAGAAAACCTGAAAAGGCTGGTCAGGCAAAAGTTAGGATATTCTTGCTGTTCAGAAAACCTGCAAAAGGCTGACAGGTAAAAATTAGGGAATAATGATAAAAAGGGTCCTGCTGATTAGAAAACCCATAAAGGGCTAGTCAGACAAAAATTAGGGAAATAAAGTGAGAGGAATATATTTAGTTAGAAAATCCGAAAGGACCAGCTGATAATAGGAGTTATTTTATGTGATGTAACAAATGTACTCATTTTGGCCCTAATTAATGAATATAATTGAAATAGAATTTTTGTCTGAACATCGCATGTTTTATCTTTATTACAAAGCATGGAATACTAAAAGGAAAGCATGGCATGAAAAGCCTAAAAAAAACTACAACTATGAGACCATTTTTAGTTATGCCTTTATTTCTTCTTTGGTAATTCATCTTGCAATGATTGAGTCCTCTTATCTCTAGCAAATCCGGGTGGTTCAGTTGCCTGTATCACAACCCAAGCTTTGAAGTTGTCATCTGCCGATACATCAGCATTTGGATTCAGATTTTGTTCTAGCGTCCTTCGAGGCCATAAAGTCTTCACTTTATCTAAAAAATCTTATATCAGATGAAAACTTTGAAAGTTGGGTAGAACAGTCACAATAAATTGACGACGCCCAAATTGATGGCAAAGGCGTGAAGGGGTGATAAAAGCTGAGAAGCGTAATCCAAGAAGGGGAACACAGTGATCATATAGCTCGATAGTTACATACTTCAATCTCCACCAAGGATAGGTCCATGTGATCTCTGCATCTATAATGCTTTTCATCCAGTTAATCCACTGATCGGTAGCACGTATATCCTTAATCTTTAAAGGATGGGATTGTAGCTGGTATGGTTGATAAGTCAGAGGATTAGTAGGAACATTAAGTAAACTCAGTTCTTCCTGTAACCATATCTAAAAAAAAAAGAGCTAAGTTGAAAACCTGAAAGGGCAGCTTAGGCAAAAATTAGAGCAAGCCTGCTAAGTCAAAAACCTGAAAGGGCTTCTTAGGCAAAAATTAAGGCATAAAATAAAGAAAAATAAAGATTCTAGTTACATACCTAAAGGAGAAGTAAACTGACTGAAAGATGATTTTTGGCCTTGAAATGATCTAGACCAATAATGGTCTTAGCTAGTATGACAGGCATCGGACTGGCTCCGATTTCTACTTGTTCTAGAATGCTGATGATTTTTGTATTAGCTTGTCTGTGAGAAGAAACTAATAAGAATTGAGAACAAAGGTAGAAAGCAACAGTCCTAATCCAAGCTGGGCTACTCTTATCTTTTGTTTCACATATAGAGATCAAGGATGATAAATTAATAGTTCCTAGGTTGCGCATATGTTAATAGATGTCACTTGGGGGGATATCGAAGCATGTAACTAAGTTGTTAGGAAATTGTGCATTGAGACAAGGAAAGGCAATCATGGTAGAGGAATCTAAAGAGCATCCTAGAGTAGCAGCAAATTCTTCAATCAATGGGCATAGTTCTTGATCGTTGAATTTGAATATGTGATCTTTAGCATCCCAAAAGGTGGTAGTAGCATGTGGAAAATTATGGTCTATTTTCAGATGTTGAAAAGATTTCATGGGTTTGATATGGAAAGGTAGAAGTTTATTCCAATCATCTCCATTAAGGCTCTTAAGAAAATTCATCAGCAATTGAAGAGAAGCCTGCGCCATGGTTAGAAAAGGAAGAGCAACATCTCCTCGTTGAATCCTTATATGTGCATTAAAATTGAATCTGGATGGGATTAGGATTTTCTCTGTTCAATGTGTTTGAATTAAACTTAAATCAGTAATCATAATGGAGAAGGAAATTGAGAAATTAGTAACAGGGACGAAATTCCTAATCAAAAAACTAGATTTTTAATCGGAAAACTAGATTTCCTATCGAATTTCTAGAATCCCAATCAAAAAAATAGATTTCCAATTGAGACAATGGGTTTCCAAAAAAAACCAAAAAAAAAGAGAAAGAAGATAAATAAATAAATTTTGTTGTTCTGGTTACTACTTAGAGTCTAATTCAAAAAACAAAAGTCCATAATCCATTCATAAAAGATGAATCAGTTCAAAGTGCAAAACGCAGTCAAAGTATAGAGTACAGTCATTCAAGTACTGAAAATAGACAAAGATTAATCATCCTGAGCTCCAGAGTCTAGCCAAGGGCTCCATCCCCTAACTAGATCATCATGCTGAAAAATGTCTGGGCAAGGACTCCAATCTCTAGCTGGATCATCACTCTGATCCTGAGGCCTAGCTTTCGAAGTCCCAGCACTGTAAGGATCAATGCCCAAACTCTCTAACTGTTGTCAAAGTCGCTCATTCTGGGGCTCCAAGTCATTCGTATGATTAAAAATTATGCATTTCATACATATCATGGATACATGTGCATATTTATTATGATTACTTACCCTCCAACTGTCTGTAACCTGTAGAGTAAACAATCTCTTAGATGAGGCAAGTCTATATAGGTACTCTGCCTGTGTCTGGGGAATCTGTAATTAAAATAACTAACGTCAGTGTTAAGTGCTTAATTTGTGCAGATTAAACAGTGAATTATACTCACATGAGAAGCATCTAATGGAGAGAAACTAGGAGGCTGTGTCGTGTCAAAACTGATGTGCTGCTCAATATGAGTCTGGACAGCAGGAGCCCAAAAGTACATGGATCTATCTAAGAGGGAAATATCGCCTATAATAGTACCTGCTGGGGACTCTCCATGAACGGTCTTAGTATGCTGGGTGTGAGACTCGTGTCTATGACCACTCCTCTCAGTCTTAGTCCTCTCAGTATCGACATGCTCCTCCATAACCTCATCAGCAGAGGTAAAGCCCACAGCCATGAACTATAAAGGACAATTAGTGGCAACACAAGAGAAATAAAAGACAAGATGTTGAAAGATTTACCTCAGTTGGATATGTAGGAACCTATTCTAGAAGGTTCGCTTGAATGTATTGCTTGTATTGATGTGAACGCTCTAATAGAGTTGAAGCATCATATCCCTCAAGAGCTGCTATAAGCTCAGGACCCATCAAACTGCAACTCTATAGCATCAAAGAAGGGATAGGAAAAGGAACACACCTCCTGGTGGGTCCCAAATGCCAATGATACACACGCTCGCCAGGATACCACATCTGACAACCATAACCAGGAAGCAAAATCCTCATAGTCTCAAGCCTCACAACAGCAGCAATAAAATCATATCGTTGAATGTCTTCAGCACCAGTCAACTAACATGACTTGACTTGCAATTCACCCAGTTAGATTTTATTTAGTTTTTACAATTATTGAAATGCTAAAAAACTAAATTTATCTTACCAGGTCCCACTCTAAGGAGTTTAGCTGCTCCCGATAAGTTTGCAAATCATGCTTGGTGCTGGATAGATGAGAAGAACCCCACCTCTGCATCAGAGGAAGACTCCTGTCAAGGCTAATAGCACTGAAGCCTTGAATCACTCCAATCTCGATGCCCCAAATCTGAAAGAAAAGAGCTAGTTTAGATAACAAAAGGGGGTTGTAAGAATAAGAAAAGTCAAAAGGTTGGAAGACATACATGCAGGACATGCCAAAAGCCACACATCGTCACAACACCTCTGCAGACAGTATCTAGTATGTAGTAGAGATAAGTGAGGGCAGCAGATCCCCAATCGTAGGTAGCAACTCTAGCAATGTCTTGGAGTGGACCTAGTAGAGCAATGCTAACCTCATGTCTAGTCTCACAGAAAAGGGTAGTGCCTAGCAGTATCAATAAGAAACACCTCACCTTTTGGAGGATCTGACGAGATGTAGTGGTAGGTCGTCTCCTGAAACCCTGAATAAGAGAAGAAAGGAGCACATTCTTCCGATTTTTCCACGTCGGAATGAACCCGAGTAAGTCACGAACATAATAGCTCCTAACATCTTCAAGAAGGTTACAATAGCTGATATTAAAAGGAACTAGGGTACCTCCAAAGGCAAGCCCGGTGATGGCAAAGAAACTCATAGGAGAGATAGTCAACTCACCCACTCGTGTGTGAAAGGTGTGACTGGTGTCCATCCATCTCTCGATCAGAGCAAAAAGAGAATAATGGTCTGACCTACCTCGAGCAATCAGTAAAGCAGCAATGAAATGTCTAAAGCCAGATGCCCAGACATGTTATGTTGCCTCTCTAGATAAATCATGGAATAATTCTCGAGACAAGTGAAAGCAATCGGAGAACTTCAGTGGTTTTTAAATAAATTTCAGAAAAGATAGGATTATTCTCTTGATAAAAATCTTGATTTATTTTTATTATAAATTTCATTAAAAAAAATCCAATCGGAAGACTGGATTTTCGATCAAAAATCTAGAATTCTGATCTAAAATCCAAAATTCTGATTGGATTTCTAGATATCCAATCAAAAACCTAGATTTTCGATCGAAAATCCAAGCTTCGATCAAAATTTTTTTTTTTACATGTAGACATCAAATTTTTGCAAATTTCTTCATGTAGTTTTATTGGATAAATATCCTATAATTACATGAATAAATAGACTAGTTTATGAACATATATTCATAGTTCCTAATTACTGGATTATTTTTGTAGAATTTTGATGAATTGAATGAAGGGAAAGGAAACTTACTTTATCTCCAGCTTGAGAACTTTTATGCAAATGCAAATGAGTAAATTGAATGATTACAGTTTCTTCATTTAACCCAAGGTTATTTTGAGGAAAATGTAAAGGTGAAATGACCGGATCTGATTATCTGGAGCTGCTTCCACGTAGTCTACGTTGCGGGTGGGCCATAGGATCAGACATATTGAAAATCGGATCACAAAGGAAGAAATAATTGAAAAAAGAAGATTGGAAATCCAAGTGAAAGTGAAAGAAAAGAAAAGGAAAAAAATAAAAAGGATGTGAAAGTGAAAGAGGTAGATCGACAACAAAAGTGAATGTTTATATTAAAGTGGCAAATATCTACTTGAGCCCTTTAGCTTTGTTTGAAGTTGAGTCCAATAGTTCTTTTTGCAATTTAGTCCTAAAATTCTAACTTATTTCGGAGGTTAATTCCTAATTAAATTAGAAAGGAAATTGTGGTGAAATTAATTACATAATTTAATAATTCAATGAATTATTAAATTGTCAGCATAATAGGTTTTAAAATCAGTCAATTTTGCATGCATTTCATACGATTATATGCTATATAATAGCTATAATTGAATTTGCAAATTCTCATGGTTTATGCTACATAATAGCATAATGAAAATTTGAAATTGCTACATGCAATACAGTTTATGCTACATAATAGCATAATGAAAATTTCAAATTGCTACATGCAACACAGACACTATACGTCCGAGTATAGTGTATTTTCAAATCAACACTATACGTCCGAGTATAGTGTATTTTCAAATCAACACTATACGATCGAGTATAGTGTATTTTAAAATTTTTTCACTAGATATCTCATGGAGATCATAGTGAAATTTGCTAAATGCTACATAGTGGTTTTAGCATTTGGCTTAGTGTTGAATGGCAACATAAGCATTCATCGTGAACTAGAGATCATGATCAAGCAAAAGCCTTAAGGTGCACAGATATATATCCTAACTCCTTACCTTTGAAATAGTGTGCTTATTTGCTTTACCGCAATTTGTCAAGCAAACAACGATAAAGGGGGGCAATTGTAAGCACCCAATTTCGGGATGACTAGAGCATGGATGTGAAAGAAGACTCCGATGATGAAAATTCTTTGCAAATAAATATCTAGTATTTGAATTTCATATTCCAAGGTTGAATTGCATTTTTTTGGACTCAATTGTAATTTTTAAGGGGACCCAATTATAAAGTTTTTTTAATTTTTTGACGATCGGAATTATATATTTTCTATCAAAAATGCACAATTTCGATCGGAATTATGTAATTATGATAAATAATACACAATTCCGGTTGGAATTCTACACTTTCGATCAGACTCCGTCATTTTTTTAATTTTTTGAAATTATTTATTTAAATTTTGATTGGTCAAAAAATTAATTTCAAAAAAATAATAATAATAAAATTTTATCTGTAAATAAAACGAAATTTTATCATCGCCAATGATAAAGATAAAGTCTTTATCAATTGGGATAATGACCTGGGTGTTAATCTAACGGGAGAAATAAAAAGGGAAGAGAGACACAGAAGAAAGGGAAAAGAGGGAAAAAAACGGAGAAAAAGAACGAAAAAGAGAGAGAAAAAGGACGGAAAAAGAGAAGCAAAAAAGGGAGAAGGAAGAAAATGGTTTTTCCTGGGGAAAGTTTCTGGAGGGTCTTCTTTAAAAAAAATCTTCTTTCTTTCGGGGAAAAAAATTTCTTTTTTGAAAAAAAAGGGACTAAAGCCTGCGGAAGATCAAATCTGAGATTTATTCTAATGGTGATTCAAACAAATCTCTGAGGAGATAGTCAACACAACATTCATCCTTTGTTCTTTATTTCTATTTATTGTTATTTTATTATTTTATTTCTTTGATTTATTGTTTTACTTATTCTGTTTCATTATGTTATGGCTATTAGATTTTGATTTCATTTAATTTTATTCTTATTTTAATTAATTACTAATCTTTGTTGATTTTGTTTTCATGTTTGTGCTTATAATGATGGGAGTGATATAGCCATGTGGTGAATATGGAGAACCAATAACCGAATCC
>CATIWM010495099.1:0-10730 GCA_949671775.1 Mallotus repandus
TTAAAAAGTAAAATGATGTGCTGAACCACAGTAACTATTGAGAAACTTTTGATCTAAAAATCATGAGATTGGATCGTTATTAAGTTAAAAGTTTATGAATGAATTTATTGAAATATAAAATTTTATGGTAAAATTTTAAAAATTATAAAAACTTGTTTTTTTGCTAATTAGCTGTAAATTTTTTTAAAAAAAAATTGTAAAAGAATATATATATTTTTTTGGAAGAAAGAATACAGTGCTATTTAAAATTGGAATTTCGTTGTCCAAGAAGCAAAGAACCAACAGGCGAGCACGCAGACTGACACGCAACACAAATTCAATATTTTGTACTATTATATTATATTTATTCATCATTAGTTTAAAAATGTAAAACAGTGACGTCATGACATGTGCACCGTTTCAAATATTCTCCTAAGCAGTGGTCCTGCGCACGTGTCGCGTTTACAAGAATAAAGTATTACGTGGACCAATCACATAACGGAAAGTGATCGGATCTCATCGCTCTCTCTCGTCCACGAATTCTGATATATACGCTTGCTTGTTCTGATCTCCACGCCACGTGTCATTTCCTGCACAACCCTCTAAAATACTCATAAAATAATTAAATAATAATAATAAAAAAATTGAGAGAGAGAGAGAGAGAGCTATACCTCTAGAATCTACCAGAACTCTTTGATTAGGGCAAGGTGGTTATTCTCACTAGAGATTTTGGCTATCAACTGTTGTTGGACGGAGAAAGTTGATTTTCCAGGAAAATTTTCTGATTTCTAGGAATTTTTTTTTGTTTTCTTTGGATATAAGTCTCGGTTTGATTTCAGGTCAGTTTTTCAATTGGAGATAGATAGATCTTTGCTTGTTTATTCTTTATCTTAAGTTTTGTATTGATTTTCTTTTAATTGGATGATTGTGGTCTGTTTGGTTACTGAGAAATTATAAGAAATGAACAGGATGTTAGATCTTTCGCGTGGTTAATTTGATAAAGGAAAAATAAAAAAGCAATGAATCTCTGTTAAGTGTTATGTTTAATTGGTGTTATTTTCGAGAAATTACTGGAAACAGATAGGTTTCATTGCTCGGAAATAGATGAAGTAAAAGTGAAAATGAAACTGATTGTACTGCTACCGGAGATTAAGTTTCTTTTAGAAATTAGTATTTTCTTCTTGGTTGATTAGTCTTGGTTTATTCCTTGGTTCTGTTCTGAATTTTTCTTTTGGTACCTTTCAAGAGTCAAGATTAGAAAGTAGTTAGAGAGCAACTACTGTGATATGTCTAGTCCTATTATTAGTTGGATTAATCTGAAATTGAAGTGCTCCATAGTATCTGGCAATTCAAACTGTAGATTAATTTGGGCAAATTTAAATACAGCCAATTAGCACTGAGTTCGACTCTAAGGAAAGTAGAAACTGTATATATATTTTTGGTCAAATATGGTCTGGAAGCAAAATAAATGAGAAAAGAAAGATTTCTGGTGGTGCTTTTTTTCAGAGCTGGTCTAGCAGGTTGAGCAGTACCCATGAACATTAAAATAAAAGTGGGTTTGTTCTTGTTTTTCTTGTAATCATTGTTCTATAAAATGTCAACTGGCTAATAATTTCGGATTACGTGTGGTTTTCATATGTTTATAATTTTCCAAAGGAAAAGTTGGAAACCATTTGAAAGACCATCTTGTGAATGTTGTAGTATAGATGGGGAAACTAGTTATGTTACTTGAACTGTGCTCCTATTACTGCTTTTGACTTCATTTATTCAATTTCTGAACTCAGTTGTCTTGCAATTTGTTTTTCTTTTTGTTCATTTTTCTGCTTATTAGGGTTTTTTGTCTGCCTTAAATGCAAAGAAGACTATCAGTATTTATTCGTTTTTTTTTTTCAAACTAAGGGTACGTAATTGGGGGCAGGCGTTGGACAATAACCATGAGTCAAAAAATTTTTTGTATCTTCAGTGGTGGGTAAAAGATTCTGAGGAATGTCAGACTTGTGTGTGTATGAGGTAAGAGTTCTTTCGATTTTAAGTTTTGCTTCAATTTTGGTTATTTCCACCTTTTATCTGTTTTGAAGGCATAAGAATAATGCTCTGTATTGTATCATTCTATATTATATTTTTGTTGTTTCCTTGATTATTTTCTTAATCTTTCACTGTGTTTCTCAAAGTGGGCCTGGAGTGCAAGGCTCCAGAAGCCAAGGATGAATCTTATTGTAGTCATAGGCAAGTTGCACTAGTGTTTTTCGATTTCTGTTATTTAAATCAAGCCTTTGTCCCCTGCTAGTTCCTTCATTCTAGGCAATTTTTGGTACTTGACAAAACAGTAATCAAAAGTCTTCATGTTGTATTTGGGCAAATTGTTATTTAAATGGTTGAATTTATGTTGCTAGAATTACAACCCCTTTTGATGTCCATGTCTAGGCTTATGTATTGCCAACAATGTTTTTTCTTTTTTAAATGTCTGAAGATATATCACCGCTTGTTTATGCAACCATTTGGGTGAAAGACTGGCTGGTAATTTACTATTTGGTGGCAACATGTGAGATCTCAATCTGCAAGCTACAAATGTTAAAACACTTCCAAACAGGGAGTTGAAAATAAAATCCATGATCACTGATCTAGTTGTGATGATTTTGTAAAGACCAGTTCTTTGTGGGACGAGGAGAATTCAGCTTTTACTGGAACCTAAGTCGAAGACATTTGTCATAAAATATTATTATTCTGGGTGTGATATTGAAATTATATACAATTATCTTGCATTAGTGTAGGTTTGGCGTTGATAGTCTAGCGTATAACAAGGAGGTTTGAGAAGGGTTCTAAAAGGTGGGTTAGTAAATTGCAATTTGATGGGATGTAACAGTATGAAAATAAGGAATATATTTATATATTGAAATTTTAATTTAGACAAAAACTTGTATTACCACAATTTGTTACTTTTCTCCAGAGTAATCTTTTTACTGTTTTACTTGCTCGGCAAAAGCTATTAGTGCAAGTGCAACTATTGTAAAAGTTAATACTCGTTTGGCCTAATCTTAAACTCCACATTATTATTATTATTTTTATACCCACAATGTATCTCCTGTTCAAAAGATTTCTTGAGTGTTCACATTTCTTTACAGCAAGAAACAATGCCCCTTATATAATTGATATGCTTGAGCATATAAGCTCTCAAAAAAATTGTATAAAATTTAACAGGCTATTCTGATTTTATTTCATTTTTCCTTGATATATGGGTTGCAAATGAATTTGACATTAATTTATTATTTTAAATTAACAAATGGACTGTTGATTTTTTTTGATCACTTCTCAACTGCAACTTCATGCATAGTTAAGTCGGTCTTTTTAACAAATCGTCCATATTCCTTTTTGTAGCTTTAAGAACCTTCTCTGTATTACTACTCAAGGGATAGTAGTATTCGTATGAGCACTATTCATCCTAACTTAAATGCCTAAGACTCAATGACATTCACCATTCTGGTTGTTCCAGGATCACAAGACAAGGATGAAAACTGGTGGAGGGCATATTTGGTATGACCTCTACAATCTTGGTTGTGGATTATATGTGTATGCGCTCATCCAACATTATTAGAAAGTAGTGATATTGTTGTTCTCCTTCCTAGTTAAAGTCTCAATAGTATTCTTTCTTGCATCCTTAAAGAAATGTAATGCTTTTCGACAACCAAGCTTCTCATTCTTAATCCTTATGAGAATTGCACCGTGTTTTTCTTTAGGTTTTCATACAAATACTTTCTTACAAACAACTTTGTTATCTTTCTTATAGTTTATCACAAATGTAAGGTGGAGGGCATATTTGGTATGACCCCTACGATCTTGGTTGTGGATTATGTGTTTATGGGCTAATCATTCGTCTATATTTTTGGAAAATAGTGATATTGTTGTTCTCCTTCCTAGTTAAAGTCTCAATAGTATTTAAATCCTTTCTATCTTCTTTCTTTCTTGCATCCTGAAAAATAATGTAATGCTTTTAAATAACCAAGCTTCTCATTCTTAATCCTTATGAGAATTGCACTATGTTTTTCTTTAGGTTTCATATAAATACTTTCTTACAAACAACTTTGTTACGTTTCTTATAGTTTATCGCAAATGTAAATAAATACGTCAATATGAAGATTTAATGTCACAGATTTGGATAGATCGTTGTACATTTTTTTTCTTGCCATCTCATTTGCTTACAATAGGAGTGCTGCTGTCTTGCATTCTTCTGTTTTTTTGTTCTATGTTGAAGAGAAGGTTTTGAAAGCATTAAATAAGAACTTTATTGTTAATATGCCTAGTATAGTATGGTTGAACCATTGAAATTTAATTTGACCGTAATTAGTGTAAATACTTTCTGAAAGTAACTGCCATGTTATCATAACTAGTAGGATATGCATGTGCAAGGTATAAGTTTGTCTTGTTTTATATTAGTAATGCTATATTAGCTCTGATAGAAGTGATATTTTTCATAATTATGATTTTTAGTTTTATACTGATGATACAAATAACGTTATTAAGGAATATATAGAATCTATAATAATCTTTGTACTTATGTTAATTATCACATAGCCCTTGTAATAGTACTCTTAATTATAATTGATATTACTCTGTTCTTTTGATTTTTTCATTTTTTTTAATTTTTTCCAATCATTTTGATTTTTTATTTTTTTAATTGTGCAAATTACTTAAAATGTTGCCTATCTAGTCAATATTGAATAACTCATAAATTAAATATAGATAGGTCTTGTCATAATAAGTTTAATATCACTTTATTTCACTAGAGAATTAATTTTTTACTGTTCAATTAAGGGGAGGAAGAGACAAAAATGTCATGTAAAGGGCAGATTGGCATTTTGTCTTCATACTAGTTAAGGGCAACTAGACCATTTAAAGACATACTATTTTCACAGTTTGATGTTCGGACATGCAGGAAGGTTATACTCCCATTGCTTCAGGAACAATCTCTTTTTTCTTAAGACTGATTATGATATGTTTCCACAAATTTTACCTTTGTAATTTTCATCAAAATATACTCAAATTTTCTGTGTTTCATTTCTTTTCTTTTTGCCTCAAATGTGAGCTTGCTTGTTATATTGAGCTCTTTCTACTTTGCAGATTTTTTTTTTGTGCTGACTTCTTTCTCTTGAATGAGTTATGTTATTGCTGTTGCTATTATACAACTTTATAAACTCATTAAGCTGATAGATTTTTGATTTTCCACTATTATTCTCTCAACTGTTGCCAACTATAATCTACTACTCATCTTGAATATTTTTGTTAAAACCTTATTAAGAACTGTGTCACTTGGCTAATATCTTATTCCTAATGATACAGCTAGAAGATAACGTGTGGGATGAATTCAATGAGAGTGATGACCATATAGTACCTCATCCCGCTGAGGATAGTGGGGATCAGTTTACGTTTCATGTTGATCATCATAAGAAACCAAGACGCGACATAGTTGGGTTTGCAAATAATGTTGGCAATGCTAAGAAAAAGGAGGAAGCTAGCTTGCTTGCTCTGACCAAGAAAGATAGGATGCTAGATAAGGGTTCATGGTCTAATGCACCTGATGGTGTATTTCCCATTTCATGTGATAGTGGCTCAGTCAAAGAAGTTGCACGTATGGCCTCTGAAGAAATAAGGGCATCTGATCATTGTTCGAATAGTGGGAATACTGATTCAATTGGTGGTGAGTTCACTGCTGATGATCCTATATTGAGTGAAAAGAGTGTTGCAGATGATAATGACACTTACCATTTTCCACTAAGTCACCTAACTCAGACAGACGGTGATCTTAACTTTTTTGATAATGATCGTGAAGACAAAGAAAGCAGTGATCTGTTGTATTATGATTGGCCTGATGACATAGGAAATTTTGAGGACATTGACAGGATGTTCAGGTAGTCATCAATTTCCCTTCTATGTTATCTTACATCATGTTATAATTCTCCTAGATTTAGAAATTTTACTGGCTAGCTGCTTAAGTCACTATCACTCACATAAATCTATGTAATCTCATAGATTGTGTGGCGCATTTGTGTCTTGTAGATGGTCTTTTACATTTATGCATGTTATTGGGATCATTTCTAGGTTTTTTGTTTGTATGTTTATGCATGTGGTGGTTTTGTGGGGTGGGGGGTGGTGGGTTGTTGTTACATGAACTTTTACTCCTATTTATTAAATATAATATTCCACTTATGTACACCATGCACTTGGATAATCCTACTTCAGTGAGACTATTTATTAGAGATATAATATTCCACTTATGTACACCATGCATGCTTCTTTCAGTTAGACATATTAAGAATCTAACCCACACTGTGGTATGTTCTTTGTATATCAAGGCACATTTCACTTTGAAAGAGTTATGTACATGGAAAAGTTGACCTCTGTCAAATTTATTTGAAGTAGTTTCAACTCATGACATATGTGTGTCCGTTTGTGTCTTGTGCGTATGCATATTCTTTTTCTCTTATTAGCTCATCAAAAGACCCCTAAACCCTAGGCTACAAGTTAGTTTCAGACCTCTCACATGGTAGTGGGATTTGATTTGTTGATTGTTATTTAATATTAAAACCATTAGGGAGTCCCCTTGGAAGTTACATATATACATGTATTTTGTCTGTCTATGTGCGCATGCACATATGACTGTGGATTGTATTTATATTCCTTCCATCTTGCAGAAGCTGTGATTCAACATTTGGGTTGGGGAGTCTCAGTAATGATGATGACTTGTGCTGGTTTTCATCATCTCATTCTACTGAAAGATCTGAAGATGTATTAAAGTTGGGTTCCAAGTTGTCAAGTTCTGAGACAAGTGCATTGGATTGCATTTCAGAGCATCATGAAGCTTTCAGGCTAAACAATGCTGGTCCTACCGCCAATGATTCCAATAAGATAAGTCCCAGTAATGCTGGTTCTGCTGACCATACCACCTTCGGTCACTTCCAATTTTCAAATCGACCAGATGCAAGATCTATAAATAAGGACTTGATGCTTAAGGAACAGGTTTGTAAATGTTTCATATCTCCAATAATGGCTTTCTTTTTTCATTTGGATTCATTGAGCTAGAATAATGGGCTTGTTTAGGATCTTCTGAGGTTCTAGCGTGACTCCCACAGGCATTGAGTTCATCACCATTATTCAGTTCAAAAGTATTGTCCAGTATAAATTTAAGACTGGCTGAATTATTAGGGTAAATTTCATCCCCAATTTCTGAACTTTACAAAATAGTTGCATTAGTGTTGCTAAATTTCAATTTGTTACTTGTAGGTGTAACTAATGAACATCATTTATTTAACTATAAAATCATCTGAACCTAATTCCAGTTAAATCTAGGCTGGAAATCAGACGTGGTTTCCATGCTAGACCAAATGATTTAAAAATGATTTACTCTCTCTACCTTTCACCCCCATTCTTCTTTTTCCTTTTTCCCCAACCTCTAGTCTCTTTTTTCTCCATATTGCCTCCCAAATGGCTAAGTACTAGAAAAGTATGACAAAATGATGGAAACTTTCTTTCTTTCGGGATGTGAATGATTGCCAACACCATGATGTAGGAGATCACTGCACGCCAAGTTGATTGCAGATCCCCGCTGATAAAACTTATCAACAGCAGCATGCTACATGCATGCCATGTTGACTCTCTGCTGATACCTATCAATATCTTCACATGTAGCTAAGATCACTGGTCCCCTCACTGCACATAAGTGGTACCACCACCAATTACAGTATCACCTACTATCACCACAATCAACTACGTGCTCTTATCTCCTTCATTGCCTGCAGTGCCATTGTGATGACTCTTTATTCTGACCATCTTGCTCCACCGCTGCTGCCTCCTCCTCCTTCTTCTACTTAGTCGTCTTCATTGCTTTAGTGACCCGCTCCTCTTCACTCTGATCATCTTGCTTACCCCCATATCTTCCCATCTTCCACTACTCGTATCCTATAGCCCATCTTTTGTGTCCAAAGCACCAGTACACATTCCTTCATCTATAATCCCTCTGTGGATAGAAGGCATGCCTCAGGCAGAGGGCTGATTTTTTCTTTAAGTAGGTCTCAGTGACCCTATGGTTACAGCCATCAATTAGTGACCCTATGGTTCCAGCAATCAATTTTTCATGATTTACTATCAGTAACAATTTTGAATTCTGTGATTTAGAAGGTCATTGGTGAAAAATTCGGTTGCTATGATATTTACCTGAAAACGTAACAGATTATAGAATGACTGCAATAAGCACTGGATAGTTTTACGAAGGGTTCACTATAATAATTATAATTCCGGGTAACAAACCATTGACATTTAGTGTCATGCTTAAATTTGTCTTGTATCTTGGTATTTTCAGTATGCTCTACACTGACAGTAAAAATTCACTGGTCTCTATTCATTCTGGTTTGGGCATGACAGATCAGTTCCCAGAAAAGTCAGGCAAAGCACCGAAACCAATCAGAGGGAAAGAGAAAAGAACGAAACTTGGACAATCATCGTTCTTTCCATCGTAATGGCAACTTTAAGCAAGTTGCAGATACCAAATGTTCTCTCAGGGACTCATCCCGCCAAGTTTTTTCTCCTCCAGGTCTTCAACAATGTAAATCAGATATAGGATCAGATTTCTCAAATTACATGCAGACAAATATTCCATATGTGCACGTGGATTATGGTCCTTCTTCAGATCAAACATCAGCCTGTCCAAGTCAGTCCAGAATGAAATCTGAAAGCAATGGCCTTCCTTCTTCTTCTCCTAAGGAATCTTCGTTTGCATCTAATCAAGTGCAATCCATGGAGAGTTCTCATGGACCCCCATTAGAGGACCCTGCTATGATAAATGGCAAGAGGGAAAGGCAATATCATCACCGGGATTTGCAAGCCCATTATGCCAGGAATTTTAAATGTGCAAACATTGCAAGTCCAACAGCATTTTATGAACCAGTTCAGAATCAGACCCATCAATCAGAATTTGAGGCTGAAGGTCACAGTGAAATTGAGGGTGTTAGCATAGGAATTCCAGCAGAACTTGATTCAAATGCACAGGAAAGCTCCTGCATGAGCTCTGCATTAGATGAGATCTCACTAGAAGCTACTAGTTTTTGCCAGCTTCAGCAGGTCATGGAACAGGTATAAACATTTTATACAACTTTTGGCTATATACTATTCTCATACATATCTGACATTGGTTGAATCTATAATCATGTTTTAGTTTAAGTTTCTCTAAATACTTGCTTGGTGCAATAGAAGTAGAGAGAAAAGAAAAGAATTAGTTGTGATTTCCTTTGTTTGGGTGTTCAATGAATAAGGGAAAAAGGAGAGAAGAAAAGAAATGAGTGGAAATAAGTGTCTTGTTTCCCACATAAATTTTCCTTCCTAAATGAGAGAAAATTGAGGGAAATTGAAAAGCTGAAGTTATGGCTTTTAAATTTTTTTTACCCTTTATTCCATAAAAGCAAAAATTAGCAATATGATTGTTCTACTTTTCTTTTCTTTTCTTTTCTATCCTCAAAATAGGCACTCCAAACAATAAAAATGAAATTTTAATTTCTTTTATTTTCTTTTCTGTTCTCTTTTTTGATTTCTTTTCTTTTCCTTGCACCATTTAGCATTCTCTCGTTTAACACTGTTTCTATAGCTATAAATTTTGTATGAAAACAGCCTGTCTGGAATATATTTATGAAATAATGGTCTCTATAAATATCATAATTTCATTTATTATGGCGATGAGAAGTATTGGCATAAATGCTGTTCAAGTGACTAAGTCTTGTGTTTTAAGTTAAATTGGCCTGCCTAGCTTCTGGCATTATATATATATATCATCACAGATTGTAAACTGATAAAAATCAATATGTACTATCTCCATAAAAACAAAAACAACTGATTACTACTTGCAAATTTGCACAAATTCTGGTGCCATAGGTTCCTTCAAAATAAATCAGTATAAAATTTAGTATCACTCATTATCAAATCCAGACTATAGAGATAAAATATTTTCAGAGAGGGAGAGAGAGAGAGTGTGGAGACTTCGAAAGTAAGGTGGAGGATTGACTGGACAGATGGTGGTTTTTGGCAATGATCATAGGTGGCAGATTTATGATCTCAAGCGTCAAAGAATTGTAGACTCTGGATTTTTTTTTTGTTGTTTAGGTTTTTGTTTCCTGTTTTAAAAGCTAGAGGTAATGAGTTTGGGGCACCGAATACTTGTTGGTTGAAAAAACCCTCTTGCATTTGCTCCCTCAATAAGACCTTTAGTGCCCACGATGCACCATGATGTTTTTCTCTTACCAGGAAAACTGTACCTTCTCAATGTCCAGCAGAATCATTACCTAATGTCAATCTAGTTAGAAATAGACATAATGCTTTTGTACATGGCTGTTCATGAAATTGAAAAATTGCAGAGGTGAGGAGTGGGAAAAGGGCGAGAAAGAGAAAGATAAAGAAAAGATTAGAAATAAACTCTGAAATAAGAAAAATCTTTTTGCCAACAAGGATAGCTCATTATGCTTAGACACAAGATATTATGCTTAGACACAAGATTTTAGTTAGTTAGCCAAACTTCTTGCCAATCAAAGGACAATATGACAGTTATTAAAGACTACAGTTGTTTAAAATTGAAATGCTTGAAACTTTCAGTTTCTTTTGGTCCTTTAGCCTGAGTAAATTACTGAAATTTAATACATAGTAGTGTGATTACTGTGAAGTATTGACATATTATTTGCAACAAATTAATCTGATTTGATAAGTTGTTGTTTTTTTTT
>CATIWM010495122.1:0-22086 GCA_949671775.1 Mallotus repandus
TATGCAAAAATTGGAAATAATATTGTTTTTAATAATAAAATTAATAATAATTGCTCATATCTATCTATCAATAATATATTAAACGTATTTTAATAATGTTTAAATAAAAATATTTTAATAAATTTAAATTTTATAAGAAAAATTGTATTCTAAAAAATTATAATTGGGCTATAGTTAATTAGATAAATACTTCTTTTTATTTTTGGAATTGGCTGCGATGAGAACGTTCTCATCCGTATCTCTTTTTTCTCAATTTTTTGTCAAATATTTACATAGAAGTGTCAAAATAGGTGATGAAGCAAGAACACAATTCGTCTAATATATAAAATTAGTAAATTAGTATTGAAATTAAATAGGTTCATATTAGAAATGGGTTGATATTTATGACACATTTTAAAGTAAATCTTATCGCAAATTGATACGTGAACCAATTATAGCCTGTTTAATTATATATATTATGTTGGATCGTGTTAACTTGATATGTCTCATTTAAAATCCATATAATTTATTATGATCTTAAAGGGTAAAGTGGTCATTTATATATATATATATACATTTCTCTCTTTTTTTACGATTTTAAAAGGTAAAATAGTTATTCATAGTATTTTTGTGAAAAATAATATTTTTATAGATGATGAACGTTATATAGGTTAAATGAATTGTGTCAAATTTTATGACCTATACAACCTATTTAATTAAATAGCTTACATATATCGTATTCATATAACCCGTTTAATTTTCATATCGTGTTAGAGTTGAAATATTTGATATGATTAATAAATGAATCGTGTTTATGTTAATCCTAATCATGTCATCAGAGTGGATATCAACACCTCACAAATACTACCCACTAACCCGTTTTGACACCCCTTTGAGATAATTATACTATTAGTATTTGAAATTTTCTAATTTTAATAATTTGATATTCTAATATATATATATATATATATATATATATATTAAATGTTGAACTCCAAAGTCATTAAGTCAAAAATTGAACAAATGTCCTCTTCATAATTCAACATTCACTCCTATAGGTTTATGTGTTAAATTATTAAAATTCACATTTTTCTATATAAAAATATTAAAAATCTATTTTATTAAAATACACATGTTTTATTTGATATAAAACAATCAAATTTCATTATATTTGAAACATTACTCTTCCTTTTTATAAAAAAATGTATCTTTTAGTTTAACTAAAATATCCTCTTTTATTCAAATAAAAATATTTTTTAACCTTTTCTGAGAAAAATACTTTTTTAACGTAAAAGTAAAAAATATGTAATTTCTCACTTATTTTTATATTTATTTTATTTTATTTATTTAATAATTATTATTATTATGCATATTTAAAATATTATGTACTCTTAATAAAAAAATAATAATTTTTTACTTTTATATTTGGATTAATTTGTAGTTCACGATATTCATGAGTAGTGTTTTTAATGAGTTTGCAAATCGATAAATAAATTATAATTTGGTGTGTTTAGCAACTCACTTCAAATTATTGGTTTTTTTTAACACAAATTATTGGTTAAATATTATCATCATACTCAAATTAATAATTTAATTCAATTTCGAATCATAATAACATCATTTCAATTTAATTAAAAAATTTAATAATAAACAATTAAAATGATTGACAAAATTTTATATTATACATGAATCACAATTATCTACAAATTATATTCTATATTACTTTTTAATTTTTAATAATTTTAAATTATAAAATAAAAATTATAACAATTCGTACAATTAATTCAAAAGTAAATTCTTATATTCTAATTTAAAATTTAGTGTTATAGTTGTAATTAAATAAAAATTAATTTAATAGTTTTAATTTCATTAGTATATATATATATACATATGTGTACCATAGCAAAACATCAAACAAATCTTTTATTTTGTAAAATCTAATATAATTGTGTTAAGATTGATTACATACTAAGCTCTTAATTAGTGATCATCAACCTAAAGAAGAAATTCAAGTAATTATAAGAACTGCACAGACTACAAATACTTAATGAATTAGGGTTCAAAAAAGGAAAACATTTTAAAAATGTTAAATATATATTTTTCGTTAAATAGAAAAAAATGTTTCCCATTAAATAGAAGATAAAGTTTTTTATAAATTTTTTAAAGAAAAAATTAAGTGTTAGTGTGCTAGTATATCCATGGAGAAAACACAAAAACACACAATTTTCCCATCCTCGAACACAAATTTGAACAAATAATTATACAAAAAAAAAAAAAGTCTATGATCATCAGTCTTTAAAAAAAAAAAATCAAGTTTAAACAGTGAATCAAAGTCATAAAATCAAAGTTCAGGCAAAAAATCCAGAAAAAAAAATGATAAAGTAAAATTCAGATCAAAACAGAAACTCAACACTCAGTAACTACCAACAAAATTATAAAGCCATTTTTTTTGAAAAAAAAAAGTAACAAAAATGACAAAATCCGAAGCTCAAAAGTTCAACTTATTAATTATGAAGTGCACCAAAGTCCTTGCTATTAACGGTGGAAGTCTTTGTTGTTTATCTGTCTCAGTTGACTCACATTGCAAGTGGATAACAAATGGCGCCTATCATATAGGATACGAGAAGTAAGATTAACACTTTGAATTTTTAAATTTTTTGAAATAATTATTTATACGATGTTCGTTTTTTCAATGAATTTTTCAAGTGAGGTTTCAGAAATTTCGGGTTTAAATGCTATTTTGCTACCCTTCTCCTATTTTGCTATTTTGCTCAACCTTTTATGTAATGTGACCTTGAAGGTCAAACTGATAGGCTGTTGCTAAATTCTTAGTTTCGTCGTTTCTGGGGGCTGCCCTGCTTATTACAACAAAAAATAAATAAATAAATAAAAAGGTTTTATTTATTCTAAATATTTTTTTATATGATATTTTTAATATTTGATAATCATAAAAATGATTATTTTAAAATTCAGACTGAATGAACCAAAAAAAAAAAGTAAATCTCTTATGGCATTTGTTTTTTCTTTTTCATATTTTATTATTTCCATGTAAAAGGTATAAATAATTTCAAAAGGTTATTATCTCGACTTTTACATAAATATTATAAATTAATTTCGAAAATAAAAATTAAGGTTAAGTCAAGTTAAATAATTTTGTTTGACAAACTCTTCAAAAGTTAAGAGGTAAAATATTAAAGGAATGAAAAGGTGCTAATATAAAGGAAATTAAAATTGGAGTGTCAATATATAAGTGAAGTATGTATTATTATAATGAAATGATTTGCCTACACCAATTTACAACCACAGAATTAAATTAATGTGTAATACCTAGTTATTTTTTAAATAATATGTATTACATAGTTAGAATATCTTATATTTAATATCATTGCCATCTTTTATGTGCTTTATATTTAGAAGTGGATGTAAGTGTACTAGGCAAAAAAATAATTATAATAGTTTTATCAATATATTTGAAAATTACTAGAAAGTTTTTGTTACTTGAATAAATTCTTTTTTCACCTTTTGATTGTGTTATGATTGTTGTAAGAACTAAGAATATATCTAAACTATAGGATTTTTACTCGAATTTAACATGTGAAAAGACAAATTTAAATTCGATTTAAATGAATAAATTACTTTCATGAACAGCTTTAGACATTTATGAATTTAGTCCAAAGGTATGAAAATGGTTTAAAACAAATTTTGACATGATCAATAATGTAAAAACAACGTTCAAAAATTTAATTTAATTGTATTGTATTAAATAAAAATAAATGTTAATTTTCACTAAAATTTCTAAAGTTGTGAGCACACTCGAATTCATATTGAAAAAATAAAAATAAAAAAAATCTGAGCTGAATTCATTTTCAACTTGATTACAGCTCGAGATTAAAATTAAAATGAATTTTCTCTAAAAAAAAGAACAAATTATATTTTTCTCCATGAGATTTAACCTAATTTATATATATCTCGCTCTTATTTCAAAATTGAATTTTTATCTTCTTCAATTTTAATTTTATTAACATTTAAGGACTTCTGTTAGATCTTTTTTTTTTCCGTTAAATACTATATAAAAAGATTAAAATACCATTTCAAACAGTAAAAAACTATAATTAATTGTAAAATACTAACAATTATATTCTTCACTTACTAATGATAGTTAATCATAGTTTTTAATATATTATTAGTATTTTACAATTAATTATAGTTTTCTATTGTTTGAAATGACATTTTACTTTTTTTATATAGCACTTAACTAAAAAAAATGATCTAATCCTAATAAAAGTTTTTAAATGTTAACATAACAAAAGTTGAGAAAAATAAACATTCAACTTTTATATAAAAGAGAGGTAGGTATTAATTAGATCAAATTTTAGGGGAAAAATTAGCCCATCACTTTACTAAAATGTCAGTAAATTTTTGCTCACACAATATTTAACCATACATTTGTCAACCTTTTTTTATGTGTAGAGAGCTAATTTTATCTTACTTTTAATTATGTTTATATTTAAATATAAATGTAGAAATAGCTCAAATTTCTTGTAGTAAGGGATTGAACCTATGAATTTGTCAATTATAAGTTGGGTATTTTAGCCATTTAGTCATGCTTAGAGGGAATCCTCGTACATAATAAATAATCAAATTTTCACTAAAATGAAATTTCTAGGATAAATCAATAAATTTTGGACCAACCAATGAAATGATATCAAGAGATTCCATTAACACATAACTTTTTTGTTTTCAATTTTTTGATTTTAATTCATTCTTTTTTATGGACATACAGACTTACGATATTCAGGTTTTATATATCAAAGCTTTTTTATTCAGATTTTAGCATTTTTAGGTATTAAATGTTTTCTTTAAAAAGAAATTACTAAAAATGTAAAGAAAAAGAAATTAATAAAAGAATGTATTATTATATAGTTCTATTATTTTTAAATAATTTTTAAAATTAATATATAATTTATATATATTCTATATATTAATTTTTTTAAATAATAATAAAGGTAAAATTTAAAATTTTAAAAAAATTATCAAAAATTATAATGATTATTGGTAAATAAAAATATAAATAATACCGAACACTTAATATTAACTGTCAACTACATGCTAACATCTATCAACTAAGTAATGGCATCTATTAGTTAAAATACTCGTTTTTTTTTTTTTAACTTTATTATATAGTCAAAAAATTCTTTAAAAAAATTATGTAGTGCGCTTTTAATTGTCACCAACTTGAAGAATTCATCCATGAATCTAATAATTACCAAAAGCATGAGTGGGGCTTGTCGAACAAACCATTGACTTGGAATAGTACTGTAATTTAGTGTAACAATTTCTAAGAAAATGATGTTGCCCTATTTAAAGGAAAAGCCCAACATACATTTACTCCATGCTAATTTTCAAATGGAGTTTGTGTCAGTGAAATGCTTGTTGTTGCTACGGGTGTTGATGTTATGGATTCAAATGCATGGATACATAGCAGCTGGTTGTTTTGAAGAAGAAAGATTGGCTCTTTTACAATTCAAAACATCTTCTGGGTCTGATTCAGAACATATTCTTCCATCATGGGTTGATGATGCAAGAAGCAACTGTTGTAAATGGGAGAGAGTGACTTGCAATTCTACCACAGGTCACGTAATTGAGCTCTCCCTCAATGCCACAAGACCTGAACATAATCGGGTTCACTACAGCTGTGACGAATATAATTGGTCAGTGAACATCTCAATGATCCAGCAAATTAAGGAGCTCAAAAGTCTTGATTTATCCTTCAATTTAATTTCTGGTTCCATTGATAAAGAAGGTAAGATATAGGAGTATATATATAGAAAAGAAAAATAAAATTTCATAGTTGCATGAAATGATCCATCATCTTACTGTCCTTTTTCTAAGCTGATTTGAATAGATTGGAAGTTATACTTGTCTACTTTACCATCAATTTTTGAAGATTGATTAAACTAATGATAGACAGTAAAATTATTGAAAAGCCTCACGCGCTAAAATGAAAATTTTTTACCTATACTAAGAGGAACATATTAATTTGTTGAATTTGAGAAATATATTTTTAATTTTTTAATATATTTTTGTATAAATCTAATTATTAAGAGTAACATATCAAATTAAAGTGGAAATAATTCATTCAATAGTATAACTACAATAATATCTTTAATTACTTTAGCAGATTTTGGAAGACTATCAGGGCTGAAGAAGTTAGAGATGTTAAACCTTAGTGGCAATTGTTTCAACACTAGTAGTAGCATTTTTTCATCGTTGGCTGCTATTACATCACTTCAGACTTTGATTTTCCATGACAATTTTGTGGATGGTTCCTTACCTATTCAAGGTATGTATCAAATTAATTATTTTTGTTTCTTAATTTATTCTCTATCTAATATCTTTTTTTTCCCTCTCTCTATCCTATTTGGTTCAGAATTGAGCAATTTAGAAAACTTGGAAACATTGGATCTAAGTGATAATTACTTCAATATCACTCAATCGATTCCAGGTAGACTTCAATTCACAGATTATTATATCTGACATATATATATATATACACACACACATGTTCCACAGATTTTAGAAACTTGTCAAAACTGAACAAGTTGAAGTACTTAGATATGTCATACAATAATTTCAATGATAAAAACCAATTTTATTTGCCCAATGCATGGTTGCATAATAAAATAATTAATTAATTAATTAACTACTAAATAAACTCAAAATAAAATATATCACATTAATTTTATTTTCTTTAAATATTTTTTTTTACGTTATAATAGAATTAGTTTTGAGAATTATTAGGTTAGTATAAGAATATGTATAATAGTGTTTTAGTTTAAAAAATAACATTAAAATAATTATTGTAAATTTTTAATTTTTTCATTTTTTTTAAATTAAAATTTTTAATGATTTAGAAAAATAATTGAGTGATTGGAGGTAGAAAATAAGTTATATATAAATACACTTACAATTTGAGTATGCAATAGTGAGATGTATGTAATAGCTTAACTAAATGAGTACTGCATATATTTAATTTTTAAAATTAAAAAAATTTAAATTTTTTAATAATTTTATACATTAAATTTTAGGAGTGAATATTAAAATATGGAGATCAACATTGGTAAAATTTTAGATTTAATAATTTTAGAGTTCACTGCCTTAAAAAGGTTTAGATTTTATCTTTAAAAAGTTTATCACAATATAGCAACAAGTTTATAAATATTTAAAAATATATATTGTATTACTTTAAAAAATCAATAAAACTATTACATTTTAAATTTTGAGAATAATTTATATTTTCTAACACTATAAGAATATTCATTTTATTTTTAAAAAGTAATATTTATCTTTATTTTTAATATATTAAATTTGATACAATTTACTGAGTGATTATATTATTTAATTTTATATATTTTATTCGAAATAAGAATAATTAAAATGAAATAAAACTTTTGTTAACCACAACTTTATTAAGTTATATATCTTCTCATAATAATAAAATGAAACAATGAGATTTTATATGTCATTTAAAAATGAATAATTAAATTATGTATGCTCATTCACAGGTTTGTGTGGCTTGAAGAGAATTCAACACCTAGACCTCAACGATAACCTTCTTGGAGGCAGTCTTCCTCTGTGCCTAAGCAATTTGACATATCTTACGTACTTAGATCTCAGCTCTAACTATTTTGAAGGCAGTATTCCTATGTGTCTGAGCAATTTGACAAATCTTAAAGTCTTAGATCTGTCTTCAAATGAATTCTCAGGGAAAATTACTTCATCTTGGCTAGCTAGCCTCATATCCCTCAACTATATCAATCTTAGCAATAATCTTTTTGAGGGATTATTCTCTTTCAAATCATTTGCCAATCATTCCAGCCTTGAGGTGGTTCAATTCATAAGTGACAATGACAATTTCAAGATTCTGACTGAATATCCTAATTGGATTCCACCATTTCAGTTACGGGCTCTTATCTTGCAGAATTGTGGTCTTCAAGGTACTCCAGATTTTCTGTTTCATCAATCCAGTTTGAAATTGATCGACCTGTCTCACAACAAAATAAAAGAAAAGTTTCCCAATTGGTTACTTGAGAATAATACAGGACTAGAGTTTCTGTTTCTCAAAAATAACTCCTATATCGGTGAAATTCATCTACCAACTGTCAATGTAATTGCTTGGTTCGATGTCTCAGACAATGATTTTAGGGGTCAGCTTCAAGAAATTGAAGGAAACATGTTTCCAAAGATGGAGGTGCTCGACTTATCCGGAAACCATTTCCGAGGTGATTTTCCATTTTCACCTGAGGATTGTAAATTGATGATTTTGGATTTATCTTCTAATAACTTCACAGGGGAAATATCTGAGAAACTGGTCTCAAGTTGCATTTTTATAGAGAATTTGAACCTCTCTCACAACAACTTCCATGGCCAAATATTCACGAGCAAATTTAACTTGCCTCAATTACAGTATTTGGAATTGAACGACAATCAGTTTGTTGGAACTCTGTCAAGTCTGGTCACCAAGTTTGATAAACTAGATGGACTAGATATTAGCAACAACCACTTCTATGGTGAGATTCCAAGCTGGATGGTTAACCTTACTTATTTGAATTATCTGTCCATGCAAAATAATTCTTTTGAAGGTCCAATTTCATGTGAACTTCTATCACATACGTATGTCGATCTATCTCATAATTCTTTATCTGGATTATTACCTTCCTGTTTCAACCTACGAGTAAGAGCAGTGCATATAAATTTACAAGGGAATAAGTTCACTGGAACAATACCAAAAGGTTTTCTTAATGCTTCATGGTTGTTGACATTAAACTTGAGAGACAACAACTTGTCTGGCAGCATTCTGAAGAGATTTGGCAAATTTCCTAAATTGCGGATTCTTTCAGTAGCAGGGAATCATTTAGATGGCATTGTTCCAAATTGGTTGTGCCAACTGAATGATATCAGCTTATTGGATTTGTCAAATAACTTTTTTTCATGATCTATACCTCGTTGTTTTTGTAATCTCTCATTCGGAAGCAAAGAGCTTGAGAATATCATCCGTTTCACTGCTTCGAATAGTATCCCAGTACGTTGGATATATGGCCGAAGTCCTACAGAAGTAGGTGAATTTTCAAATGATTACTGTTTGGAATTTACTGCCGAGCAAGAATTTGATTTTGTTACAAAGTATAGGTATAACACATATAAGGGCAACATTCTCAGTTATATGTCTGGATTTGATTTGTCACATAATAATTTGACAGGTGAAATCCCACATGAGCTGGGGAAGCTATCACAGATTCATGCACTAAACCTATCCCACAATCAGCTGACTGGATCTATTCCAAGATCTTTCTCCAACTTTTCCCAAATAGAGAGCTTAGATCTATCTTACAACAATTTAAGAGGAGAAATTCCCACGCAATTGATAGATCTATACTACCTAGAAGTGTTCTCGGTGGCTTATAACAACTTATCAGGAAGTCTTCCGGACATGAAAGGGCAGTTCAGTACATTCAACAGCAGTAGTTACGTGGGGAACCCTTTTCTTTGCGGACCACCTTTACAAGACTGCAACAGGGATAATGGATCCGCTCCATTACCAATCCCACCAGAAGCAGAAGATGGAAAATGGTATGAAATAGATGAAGTAGTATTCTTGGCAAGCTTTGCAGTATCATTTGTGATATTCTTCTTGGGAGTCAACACTCTTCTTTATGTCAATCCATACTGCCGACAAATGTTGTTCTATCACTGTGAGGAATTTTGGTATTCATGTTGCAACTTTTTGTATGATAATATGTTCAGGTTTACAGTTGGTCTTTATCATTAATGGAAATGGCATGACGGAATTGCAAGGGCATCAACTTTTTATTTATTTATTTATTTTCCACCAGTTTTACTAGTGGATTGCTAAAAAACTAATTTTTTTCACCACAAATTAAATTTTTTTTTTTTTGGAAACTTCCACAATTCTGTAATTTTTTCAATTTTTTCCCACAAAACAAAAAAAGGCTTAAGAGATGGTGCCCATATAAATTTGAAGACAACTTACTAACAAAGTGCACCGAGGATGTTTCATCCAGTTGATCTAAGTAGCTAACCTCAGTAACTTAAAGTTTAGATATTTGGTAGGATTTTCAAATCAGTTTGAGCTGAGTTTGATAGCTCGTTCTCTTCGTCTCAGAGTGGGCTTAATTTTTCTTCTCTCGATTCGTCCGATCCGAACTCGATTCAACTCTAATTTTAGGTAAATTAAATTTACTTATTTTTGTTAACTGGTTATTTTTGAGTTAGAATTAGGATTAAGTGTAGTTATAAATTTTGATCTAAATGCTGAGAGCTTTCCAAAACTGTGTTTACATTTAATTTCTGGAATTATTTTCGAAATTTCACTGTTCTGGGGCTCAGATTTACTGTTTGGAAAAATTTTGTATTTTTAATAAATTCTTTGATATATGTTGAGCAAACTTTGTTGTGGAAGTTTATTGAAATTATATGTAGAATTTTTATTATAAATTTTTGAATATTTATGTGAAAAATGAATTTTTGAAAAAATTAGTAATTTTTATATTTTAGTTGAAATTATTGTTAATTATTATGTTTTGGACAGTTTTTGAGCAACAAATACTATTAAAATAATTTTTATGAATTATTTCTTATTTTTAAGCTAACTATTAGTGAATTCCGAAAAAATGTATGAATAATAATTTTATCTATTATTTTTAAGCTTAAATGAGTTTTTGGTTATTTTTTTTTATATATTTGAGCAATTTAAATTATTATTTGTAATTAATGCTATTTAATTGCAAAACTTGAAAGAATATATTTTAATAATGAAATTTAATTATAAATTAGGATTCTATTATTTATTTTGGAAATAAGTGACTTTTATGCTTTTATTATGTAAATAAATTGAATTGTGGTATTTAAATGAATTTTTATGATTTTTTGGTGAATTATTGGAAATTATATTATTTTATTGATTGTGGATTGTGTTGATTCTCTGTTAGGCGTAATTTGTAGTTCAAGAGTCTAACCCAAGATATTGATCCTTGGAATATTTTGAAGTATGTTTGCGTGCAAATTTGGCTCTACTTTTGTAAAGAGATGTCCGTTTTACAAAAGAGACTCTCTCGAATTTTCAGTAGATTTTTCGTAAAACATGACATCGAGTCGGTCCTAAATTTTGAATTTTAGTCGAGTCATGTCCTAGATCGAATTATTCTTTAGTAATTTATAGAGCATAAAAATTAGGAATTTATTTCTAATTATTTATTTATTATTATTGTTTTTAGCTGCACTGCGAGCTAGACTTTTAGGACCGGGCCAGCCGAACTAGATTAGAGAAGCGCACTCGAATTATGAATTATTATTATATATATGCATGGCATGTAGAAATATATTATTGATATCCATGTTTTAAATAAATGTGAATTTCAATATGCTATATTGCATTCATTTTTAAGTATTGTTATTATCGCATTATTATATATATGTTTTATATATACATGCAATCATTATTTGTGTAGTTTGGATACCGTGCATATTTATATAATTTCAATATTTATTTATTTATTTATTTTTAATAAAATATTTTAGAGAATAACTGTAGAACATGCTACCTAGTGGGCTACACTTGTATTATATGTACACCGGTATGTTCGAATGTTCGGTTTGATTTTTGATTGATATTATGGAATTTATGATTTGAATTATGGATTATCCGAATTATGGAGGTTTTAGGCGTGACCGCTGCAGTTCGATGGACCTTTCAGGGTCTTGGGGTCGGTCATGCGGACTGCTGCAACTCGATGGACCTTTCAGGGTCTCAGGGCTAGTCCACTCACTATTGGATAAGAGAATGTTATTGGAACTAAGTGAGCCTGGTGGCCAGTGAGGATTCTGTGATTTGAGGATGTAAACTTTTAGGGTTCTGCTTCGATCCTCCAGTAAAATAAAATACGAAAAATATTTTCAAGCATTTGTGTGGATTGTATGAATAATTATATAAATATAAATATACGAATATTATTATTGATGCTTGTGTGTATGTGCATTAGGTTACATGCATACATATAATAATAATTCATTTTGTGAGGTCTGACCCCGCTTAATTATCTTTTTGAGGATCTTTCTCGTCAGACCTCTCATAGTACTCTTCATCGGACTCTTTCTTCACTGGTCGATTTATGTAAATCTTGAACTATTACTTTATTGTATTGTTTTAGATGCTGCAGTAGTAATACGTACTTATAGTAGATTGCGATGATGTTATTAATTGAAATTGTGTACTTGATTAGTTGTATAAATATTTTATTGATATATTAATTATGGAGATTTCTTTATGTTATTAAAAGTTTTAATTCTAAGATATTTTTGTGATTATATTTTATGTGTAAATTATGTTTAAGGCTTGCTACGGGTTCCAGATTCATGTGAATTCCCATTCCCTAGCACCGTTCATGACTCCCGGGTTTGGGTCGTAATACAATCTTTTTCCACTAGGCATTCATACTTCCTTTTCTTTGCACTAGACATCCAAACTATTAACGCAGTAAACTAGTAACACAATATTGTAACCATTAGCAATACTACTACAGTCTTACATTGAAAGTGATGGGCACACATGGTGGACGTGGACAACATGACAGGCATGGACAACGTGATGGGCACGTCGGATGCTTTTACAGAGATGTATATAATATATATAGCACAAGACATAAAGTGATGGATCATGAATGGGTGATGCCAATCTGTTAAGGAGAGAATGCCGACTCCAAATGTGTATGTTCCCAAGTATACTTCCTCTTTGTAATCTTATGTTGTATATATGTTACTTGATGTAACACTTTGCTAACAATTGAACACAATACAAATTCTATTCTCCTATTTCTACTTTTATATGGTATTAGAGCCTCTATGGCATCCAATATTGAAACTCAAACTCAAGCTATTGTACCCGTTTCTTCATCGTCATCATTTGCAACTTCAACTCAAATTAATTTTTCTGTTAAACTTACATCTGTAAACTATCTAGTATGGAAGTCTCAACTTATTCCTCTCCTAAACTCTCAAGATTTAATAGGATTTGTCGATGGATCTCAACCACCACTGCCCGCAATAGTTATGAATATAGTAACTCCTCCGTTTGCTGTTACAAATCCATAATTTCAAACTTGGTTCAAAAATGACCAGATGCTTTTAACCTGGATTCTCTCCTCTCTTATGGAAGAAATCTTCCCTTACATTGTTGGTGTCACCTCTTCCCCGCCAAGCTTGGCTTTCTCTAACAAATACGTTATGTGCTATCTCACAAAACTGCCAACTTCAGCTTCACATTGAACTACAAGAGTTCAAGAAGAATGACTTATCTGTTATAGAATACCTTCGCTGAGCCAAATCAATTGCAAATGAACTTGCAACCATAGGCGAACTATGTTAGCTGCTGAGTTCAATGTGATCATATTTAGAAATATTGGCTTCGAGTCTCAAGGTATTATTTCTTCGTTGAATATGAGACTTGAGCCTATGACCTTTAACAAATTGCACAGTCTACTTATTTCCCATGAAATTCTCCTTAAAAGCAATTTTGAATCACATGTGGCTAACCTTGCTCACAAACCACCTCTACTACCAACCCCACCCATTCAATGCTCCTTTTCATATCGACCACATGCCTCGCCTTGTTATCAAAACTCATCTTTAAGACCTCCATGGCAGAACGGTAATCACCAAGGTGTATCTTGCCAAATCTGTGGTCTTCATAACCACACAATAGCCATTTGTCACCGACGCTATCAGCGTTCCGAGTCGACTTATTCAACATCTGCGTTCACACCACAAGCGAATGTCAGTTATCAGGTGCCACCCCCTTCTTCTCTGAATTACCATGGCTACCAGCATTCATTTCAGCCATGGTTAGCTGACACTGGTGCTTCGACACATATTACACCTGATATGGATTCTCTCCATTTTTTGTAGCCTTTCAATAACTCTGACAAGCTATATGTAGGTGATGGCAAAGGTTTGGACATAGCTTATGCGGGTATATGCCATTTACATACACCTTCTAAATCTTTTATTATGCTTAATACTTTACATGTTCCTCAGGTTTCTAAGCCTTTACTTTCAGTCCATAAACTATGTGTTGATAATAATTGCTATTTCGAATTTTGGCCTAACTCTTTTGTTGTTAAGGATCAGGACACCAGTCAGACACTACTGAAGGGAGAAAATAGGCATGGCCTGTATCAATTTCCAACCAACTTTAATTCAGCATTTCTTACAGATTCCAATTTGTACTCTATGTGGCATTCTCGCCTTAGTCATCCCCATCGTTAAGTCCTCTCCAAAATCACCAAGCAACACCATCTTAATATTTTAGCTCCAACCTTTTCTCCATGTCAATCTTGCCTCTTAGGAAAATTTTCAAAATTACCATTTGCTTTAGTAGATCATAAGTCTAGTTCTCCATTTCAAATAATACATTTAGATGTTTAGGGACCCTCCCCTATTCTATCTAATGTTGGTTATAAGTATTTTTTTCATTTTGTTGATGATTTTACTCGTTTTACTTGGATTTTATTTCTTAAAAATAAAAGTGATATTTACACTGTGTTTGTTAACTTTCATAAATTTGTCAAGACTCAATTTCATTCACCATTCAAGCTTTCCACTCCGATTAGGGTGGTGAATTTCAAAAAGTTAACTACTTTCTTAAATCACAAGGCATTATCCATCGCATTGCATGCCCATATACCCATGAACAAAATGGGCTTGCAGAACACAAAATTTGACATATTGTTAACACGTGATTAATGTTGCTTGCTCATAGTCATGTTCCTCTAAAATTTTTGCCTTACGCCTTTGACACTATTGTTTTTCTCATTAATGTCATGCCTACACCAATTCTTCATTCTACCATACCTCATTTTAAACTTTATGGTGCTAATCCTAAATATCATGAACTTAAAGTTTTCGAGTGTTGCATTTATCCATTGCTACACCCATACAACAAGTCCAAATTTAATTTTCGGACAAAACCATGCATTTATTTTGGGACCATCTCCTATGCACCATGGTCATAGGTGTCTTGATCCCACTACAAACTGAGTCTACATTACTTCACATGTCAAATTTGATGAGACTTCTTTTCTTGCCTAAACACTACCACAATCATCTCCCTCTCCAACTCTTACTTCAGTAGAATGGTTGAAATTGACTACAATCAGCAATGCCATGAAGGATGAATTTAACGTCCTTCTTCATAACCAAACTTGGCAATTTGTACCCCATCCTTTGCATCATAATGTTGTGGGCAACAAATGGATTTTCTGCATAAAAAGAAACCCATATAATAGTATCTCTCGCTACAAAGCAAGACTTATAGCCAAGGGATACAATCAACAAGACGAAGTTAACTATGATAAGACTTTTAGTCCAATGGTGAAATCAACAACAATCCGATTTATTCTATCCTTGATGGCCATGCACAAATGGAGTTCGCATCAGTTGGACATCTCCAACGCCTTTCTTCATGGTGATCTTTCATACATTGTCTACATGGAACAACCACCAGGGTTCCAACATCCACAATATCCTGACTATGTTTGCCTCTTGAAATGTTCTCTTTATGGTTTAAAGCAGGCACCTCGTGCATGGTTCTCTCACCTTAAAACTTTTCTTTTACAACAGGGATTTTCCTCCTCCAAAGCCGATTCCTCCATATTTATTCTAAGGCAAGGCACTGACTTGGTAATTTTACTTATTTATGTTGATGACATTATTATTATAGGTTCTTCTTCCACACTCATTCATCAAGTAATTAATCGACTTTAACAAGAATTCCCTGTCAAGGATGTTTAACCTCTACGGTATTTTCTTGGCATCCAAGTTGATCAAACCTCATCCGGTGTAACCATCAATCGATAAAAATATTTGACTGATCTTCTTGCCAAAACTGGATTGCAAAATGCCAAAGGCTGCCTCACACCAATGACTAATCCTCTGGTCTTGTCTAAACATAATGGCAAGGCTTTTGATCAACCACATCTTTATCGCCATATTGTAGGAGCACTCCAATATGCCACCTTTACACGCCCAAATATAACTTTTGCAGTCAATCACCTATGCCAATTTATGCATTCTCCCACTGATGAACATTGGATAACTGTCAAGCGACTTCTTCGATATCTCAAGTATGCCATCAACTATTCATTTCATTTTGATGATACCTGCAAACTCTCTCTTCATTGTTACTCTGACAGTGACTAGGGAGGTTTTCTAGACACACGACTATCAACAAGTGGCTATGGCATCTACTTGGGTAATTCTCTCATTTCTTGGAGTGCTAAGAAACAGGTAACTGTTGCTCATTCATCTTCTAAAAGTGAGAACAAGGCACTTGCGAATGCAACTGCAGAATTAATTTAGATTCAATATGTTCTCTTTGAACTTGGTTTTTCTTGCACTACCAAACCGCTACTTTGGTGTGATAACATTGGCGCCATCTATATGTCCTCCAACACCATATTTTATGTTCACACCAAACATATTGAGCTCGACTTTCACTTTGTTTGTGAGCAAGTAGCCAAGGGTCTAATTCAAATTGGTTTTATTTCTTCCAAAGACCAAATTGGAGACATTTTCACCAAGCCTTTAGGAGTTCGCCAATTCCAAAATTTCTGCTCCAAGCTGCGTCTTTTGGCTCCCTCTCCATCGACTTGTCGGGGCGTATTAACGCAGTAAACTAGTAACATAATATTGTAACCATTAGCAATACTATTGCTGTCTTACATTGAAAGTGATGGGCACATATGGTGGACGTGGACAACATGACAAGCATGAACAACATGATGAACACATCCGATACTTTTACAGAGATGTGTATAATATACATAGGACAAGACATAAAATGATGGATCATGAATGGGTGATACCAATCTGCTGAGGAGAGAATGCTGACTCCAGCTCCTAAGTATACTTCCTCTTTGTAATCTTATGTTGTATATATGTTACATGATGTAACACTTTGCTAACAATCGAGTACAAATTCTATTCTCCTATTTCTAGTTTTATACAAACAAGTGAAATCTTGCACGTATTAATCATGTTTCTAAATTTTTTTAAAAAAAAGAAAAAAATGTGCCTAGCTTTTTCCACTAGCATTGGAAAAGAAAAAAAAAAGAAAAATAAATGTGTCTATCTATTTAATAGAAATAAAAATTGAAAGTAAAGATATAGCATGATTGAAGGAATAAATATATCAGAGATGTTTGATTTAATGAGTACCTTTTTTGCACACTTTCCGTTTGTATTGACAAAAAGGCAATTAATATTTTTAAATATTAATATCAGCATAATTTTTAGGTCAAGTTGTCCCATGGCTGCAAGAATGGTTGGAAAACAAGCAAGCCAGGAAGATGGATTTTTTAAGTCTACGGTTTCCCAATAACGCCTAACATGCATTAATCATTTTTCTAAAAGAAAAAGAAAAAGAAAAAGAAAAAGAAAAAAATGTATATATTTTTCCATTACATACTGACGCTTCACGTCTTTTGGACCATCCAATTAGTTCTTTGAAAGTAATTGAGGTTGGTTACAAAACTCAAACTAGTACAATATATTAATTTTCTATCGTAATTTTTATAAAATATATGCATGCAAAAATTGGAAATAATATACTTTTTAATAATAAAATTAACAATAATTGCTTATATCTATCTATCAATAATAAATTAAACGTATTTTAATAATATTTAAATAAAAATATTTCAATAAATTTAAATTTTATAAGAAAAATTGTATTCTAAAAAATTATAATTGGGCCATAGTTAATTAGATAAATACTTCTTTTTATTTTTGGAATTGGCTGCAATGAGAACGTTCTCATATAATGTTCTCATCCGTATCTCTCTTTTTTTTCTCAATTTTTTTGTTAAATATTTACGTAGAAGTGTCAAAATGTACGATGAAGCAAGAACACAATTCATCTAATATATAAAATTAGCGAATTAGTATTGAAATTAAATAGGTTCATGTTAGAAATGGGTCGATATTTATGACACATTTTAAAGTAAATCGTGTTGCAAATTGATACGTGAACCAATTATAGTCTGTTTAATTATATATATCATGTTGGATCGTGTTAATTCGATATGTCTCATTTAAAATTTATATAATTTATTATGATTTTAAAGGGTAAAGTGGCCATTTACATATATGTATATATACACTTTTTTTTTACGATTTTAAAGGGTAAAATAGTTATTATAATATTTTTGTGAAAAACAATATTTTTATAGATGATGATTGTTATATAGGTTAAATGAATTGTGTCAAATTTTATGACCTACACAACCTATTTAATTAAATAGGTTACATATGTCGTATTCACATAACCTGTTTAATTTTCATATTGTGTTAGGGTTAAAATTTTTGATATAATTAATAAATTGATCGTGTTTGTATTAATCCTAATCATGTCATCAGAGTGGATATCAACACCTCACAAATATTACCCACTAACTCGTTTTGACACCCCTTTGAGATAATTATACTATTAGTATTTGAAATTTTCTAATTTTAATAATTTTATATTCTAATCTCTCTCTCTCTATATATATATATTAAATGTTGGACTCCAAAGTTATTAAGTCAAAAATTGAACAAGTGTTCTCTTCATAATTCAACATTCACTCTTAAAGGTTTATGTGTTAAATTATTAAAATTCACATTATTCTACATAAAAATATTAAAAATCCATTCTATTAAAATACACATATTTTATTTGATATAAAACAATCGAATTTCATTATATTTGAAACATTACTCTTCCCTTTTATAAAAAAAAAATGTATCTTTTAGTTTAACTAAAATATCCTCTTTTATTCAAATACAAATATTTTTTAAGCCTTTTCTGAGAAAAATACTTTCTTAACCTAAAAGTAAAAAATATGTAATTTCTCACTATTTTTTATTTTTATTTTATTTATTTAATAATAATTATTATTATTCATATTTAAAATATTATGTATTCTTAATAAAAAAAATAATAAATTTTTACTTTTATATTTGAATTAATTTGTAATTTTTAATCTATTAAATTATTTATATTATTTGTAGTTCACCCTATTCATGAGTAGTGTTTTTAATGAGTTTGCAAATCTATAAATAAATTATAATTTTTTGTGTTTAGCAACTTACTTCAAATTATTGTTTTTTTAACACAGATTATTGGTTAAATATTATCATCATACTCAAATTAATACTTTAATTTAATTTCAAATCATAATAACATCATTTCAATTTAATTAAAAATTTTAATAATAAAAAATTAAAATGATTGACAAAAATTTATATTATACATGAATCACAATTATTTATAAATTATATTCTATATTACTTTTTTATACAACACAGTTACATATTTCATCAACTCTATTTCGAATTTTTTTTAAACAGTTAACAACTGATTTAAATTTATTTTATATTTAAATTATATTATTTTAATTAAAAATAAGGTAAATTTAATATTGAGACCTCTAAACTTATTAATTTTTTAACTTTAAACCCTTAAAGTTTTATTTTATATATCTAGACTCTCGAACTTCACGGATTTAAAATTTAAAATTTTTTTATTAATTTTTAACAAAAATTATTTCCTTTTGGTCCCTAAAATTTTATATTTCTAACATTCATATCATTTTTTATCTTTTAACACTTATATCACTTTTAAAATATTTTCAATGATAAAAAATAAATTTACTTATTTTAATTTCTAATATTTTAAATTAAAAACATAAATATATATTCATTTTAAACAATTTTAAATTTTATAAATAAATAAACAATTTAATGTTAAGATAAAAAATTATAATAAAAATACTGTTTTTTGAATAAAAATATTATATTTTCAAAATAAAATATTATGATGAAAAGGAACATCATAATTAAAAGAGGTTATGATAAAAAAATATTTTATAATTCTTCAAAATTTAAATTTTATATTTTTAATATATTATATTTGTACATCACCAAAAAATGGTGATAGATTTTCCAACAAACTCAAACTTTTTATAACTGTTATGTTAACCTTTGGTTTTTTGAATCATGCTTTTTTGGGACATGAAAAAAATTTATATTATAAAAATTTACTCACAAAATTTAAAATATTGTGAAAAACACTATTATTATCATAATTTTTTTTAAAATTTTATCATAATAGCATTAACTTGTTTGTTTATTTTTAAAATTTAAAATTATTTAAATATGTTTATAATAATTTAAAATATTAGAAATTAAAATATATCAATTTATTTATTTCCGGTGAAAAATTTGAAAAGTGATATAAGTGTTAAAAAGTAAAAATTGGTATGAATGTTAGAAATATAAAACTTCAGGGACCAAAAGGAAATAATTTTTGTTAAAAAATTGACCGGAGGGTTTAAAATTTCAAACCCGTAAAGTTCGAGGGCCTAGATATACAAAATGAAACTTTAGGAGCCTAAAGCAAGTTGACAAATTTAGAGACCTCAATAAAAATTTTGCCTAAAAATAATTAATAATGATTAATTTTTTAAAATTAGACACATATAATTGATTTTTCATAGTTCATAATAAAATAAATGTTATTTTAAATAATAGTTAGCAATTAAATAATTATAATATTTATATCTATAATAATTTTAAAAAATTTATATTAATAACATTTATATTTTAAAGCTAATTTTTAAATAGTTTCTACTAATAATTTTAAAAATAAAATGATAAATTATTATTTAATACTATATATTTTTTGAATAATCTACATAATTAAAGAATATTACAAGAGATGTATTAAATTATATTTAAAAATAATTTATAAATTTATAATAGTCATTTTACATACTAACAATAACAACTTACAAAATTCTACCAAAATTATTTATATTTATTAGTTAACCGTAACAATTATTAGTTAATATAAATAATTAAACCAAATAGACCTTACTTATCAACTATCAGCCAATATCTATTAGTTAAGTACTAACATCTATTAGTTAAAGTAATATCCTAATAAAAAGGAACTTTTTATTTATATTGATGCATCAAATGAGAAGCGTTACAAGGTGTGTCCATCATGACACAAAGAAATAAAAACTTATAAACACAAATTTGGTGTAATAATTGTTACATGGTAAGTTTGTTATATTAAAAATTTAATAAAATAATATATAATATAAGTGTGTGCTTTATTTGCAAGTATCAATTGAATATAATTGTGGATGATTCAACTGGCTCTATGACGTAGCGGAAACTTCAAGAACAAGATAGATATATTGCTAGGCGTTGAATCGCGCACGATTACCGCCAAACAATCCTCTAAAACCTATTGAATTGCGCAAATTACTAGGAATTAGGCATCCAAATCGCACTCAATTTGGGATAAAAATAATCTCTGATTATTAAACAATGAAAACTGTCCCACAACAATGAAAAAGACAAATAAATAGGGCTACAAACGAAAACCATAAAACAGAGGAGCAAAATACCGAAAATATCCCAAAAATATACGAAACACGAACTAAAACTTTAAATGGAAATTTGAGGCCCAAAACAATCGAATTAGAGGAAAAAGTTGGTGTGCAACAGACATTGCTGTTGCACTCGTTGTAGATCTCTGAATTATCTTCGATTTGATATCTTGTAGGTCCCACAGTTCATCCTGTGCTAGGAGTTATGGCCCGTTGAAGCCCGCTTGCGCACTTGGAATCTATCAAACCCATCCATGTAGGCCAAGGCCATTTGATCCACATCACTGTCTTAGTAGTATCTAGGAGAGAGCGCCCATGGCCATATTTAGTAGCAAGGAGATTGGCCAACAAACAGTGGGGGTGATTGACAACCCGCCACATATTTTTTGCCAAGAGGGCAATATTAAAAAGTCGAATATCATGAAATCCACAACTCCCTAAATACTTAGAAATAGATAATTTGTCCCATTATTTCCAGTGAATGCCTGATGAGTCTAAATGTTGAGCAAAAAACATTGAGCAAAAAATAGATGAAGAAAGTAAATAAATATTAAGAAAAAATAAATGAAAATAACATAAAGTAAAAAAATTGATA